>JARFJB010000176.1:2182500-2320000 GCA_036346205.1 Vesta saturnalis
GTGAGAGAGAGTGAGAGAGAGTGAGAGAGAGTGAGAGAGAGTGAGAGAGAGTGAGAGAGAGTGAGAGAGTGAGAGAGAGTGAGAGAGAGTGAGAGAGAGTGTGAGAGAGTGTGAGAGAGTGTGAGAGAGTGAGAGAGTGTGAGAGAGTGTGAGAGAGTGAGAGAGAGAGAGAGTGAGAGAGATAGAGTGAGAGAATGAGAGAGTGACAGTGAGAATGCGAGAGTGGGAGAGGGTCTGCGTGTGTGCGTGTGCCTGTGTCTGTGTCCGTGCCCGCGTCCGTGTGTGTGTGCGTGTGCGCATGAAGGCGTATGCGCGTGTGGGCATGTGTGGGTGTGTGAGTGAGTGAGTGAGGAAGCCAGCGAGCGAGCGTGCGCGCGTGTGCGCGTGTGTGCGTCTCTGTGGGTTATTCCGAAACAGAATAAAAATGTTACGCTCATGAGCACCATGCACCACGATAACGGAGTATGTAACCAAGATCATAAAAAGCCGTTTATGATTTTAGATTACAACAAAACTAAAGGTGCTGTAGACACGTTACACAAGTTAATAATAACATACTTATGGCCAAAAAGATGGCCAATGACTATCTTTTACACGTCTCAGCTTACAACGTTTATGTAAGTAACTCCAACCTGGAATGCAGGAAAACTTACAAAACGGCGACTATTTCTTGAAGAACTGAGTAATTCCTTGTTCACTCCATTATTGCAAGAAAGAAAACGTCACTATTCCTGCAGCTGAAATGGTTATAAAATCACGTTCTGCATCCAGTAATGCCGAAGTAAGGGAACAATCAACCACAAACAAGCGTAAAAGATGTAATTTTTGCCCCTCTTCAAATTATAATAAAACTAATATGGTATGTTGTAATTGCTCAAAATACCTATGTAAAGCTCATGTACATTACTACTGTCAAGACTGTAATAAATAAATGTAAATACCTAACTACTACGTTTTTCAGATGTTCTTTATATAAAATTTATAATAATATGTAATAAAAATAAAATAACGTAATAAAATATAATAAATAATAAATACTACATCTTATTTCTTATAATTATTTACTGTTGTATCAATTTAACGACAATAAAACGACAACTATAGGCTCCCAGGTCATAATGACCCGAACACAATAAGTGAAACCAAAATGTTAATACAATAGGAGGGTTAAAGTAACAAATCCAGCTGATACATCAGGTCTTAAACGAATATATGGAGCTCGTGTATAGTTTATTTTTACACGTAAGAATTTGGTAGCTTGTAACGGCATTAATAACAAATTGGACACTGCTTATTGACAGAATTGTTTATATCATTCAAGCTATTGCACATTAAAATGTAAAGTATGATCATATATTTTGAAAAGCGTTTTTGAGTACTATTTATTTATTTAAGGTGAATTATGATAATTCAGTATCAATGCTATTATGGATTTATTGATTTATGCTTTTCCAATAGTATTGATAATTTGCTGATTTATTTATATTTGTCAATACACTATTTATTTCTATTTTACACTTTGATTCTATTATCTTGCTACAGTAATACTACCCTGGGTAAACTAATATTGGTCGTTATTGTTTTACTATATTTGTAATTTTTTTATTATTTCGTGCTCTCTCATTGACCTGGCGTTATACGACGCCTTTAAAAACTCATATATATATATATATATATATTTTGAGATGTTTAGAAAGAGGTAATAGAAGTATCGGACAGCTTACATGACATTTGGGTCATAAAAGGGGTAATTTCTGGCTCAAACAAGTGCGAGACACAATTTTACATAAATATGGTTCACGATGTGTTTAAAATAAATTTATTTGGTATAAATTGATCTGAATATCTTTTGCTAAGTTTGGTTTCATCATAAAAGCAATTTGTTGCTACCAAAATTGTCAAAGATGTTAAATATCACCGTTTTCGTAGAGTCATTTTAGTAGTGCAATTTTTACAATAAAATTCAATTTTTCAAAGTTAATTTGGCAAGTAGACATTTCACAGGTGTTTAAACATGGACTATGTAGTTAGGATTATGTTAGGGATAAGGTATGTTTAGTTTTTAAGAGCAGGAAATACAAAAATTTAGTTAAAAGGGTTATAATATGGATAGTATAGACAATTTTCGCACACATTTTTGTTAGTGAATTAGTGACAAAACTTATAATAAATGATTCACAACAAGAAAGACATTTAGAACATTTTGGCATACAAACATTTATAGTGCCGTACAATTTATAGTGTAAAAATCCCAAAACAGTGTTAGACGATGAGATTTTTTCAATGCAAGATTAAATAACATTATGCATTGCAAATAAGTAGTGTGAACAATAAAGACAAGTTATACAAACCTTAAACATAACATTTTATGTGCTAAAACATTTTTAATATGAATTTATTTCATATTTAAAATTTAAGTATGGTTACGTTGTAAATTTTAGATTTTTCACATAATTTTATACTTTTTCCATATTATTAGATTTAGTTTTTGCTCTTAAAGCAAATAATAGTTGTTCTTTCACAATATAAATAAGTTTTTATAAGGATACAGCGTTTTTATCTGCAAAATTTTGCTAAATCTAAGTTGATTTCTAGACAAATTTACAAAAACTTAAAATTTTCATTAAATTAAATGTTTTGAATTTAAAAAGATATGTTTTCTTATGTAAATTGTCCTCAGAATTCCATTTTCGCAAGTAATTTTAGTGTAGCTTGTAAGTGTGTATAGTTAGTAGCTTATTTTGATTAGATTAAGTTGTTTCGTTTATTAGTGGTAGGATTTATTGCTTATTAGGTGTCCTTTTATTCGAAATTTCACATAGTTTTCATTTCTGTTTTAAATTTCATTTCCGACCATGTATAAGAAAGTTACGGCCAAAATTCCATTTTGTACAATTCTTAATTTGATTAGCCAATCACATTCATTGTAAATTTTGCAATATGGCTGTAAAAATTGAAATTTCTGTAGCAACCAGAAACCTATAAAAGCAAGAGCTCAGGAAGTCATCTCTCTCCAGTTTTGTTCAAAAAGTGAAAAGATTAAAACAGTGTTGCTAATTTAGTGTTTACATAACCTAATTTATTTTCGTCGAGAAAGTTTACGGTACGAATAATTTCGAGAGCACTTGTTTTATAACTTCGGTCAAAATTTAAATAGTTCGGTCACCGATACCTGTCGTTGTTAATAAATCATTGCTGTACGATTAATTGATGTCACGATTTTGTGAAAATTTGTTTTCATGTTTTCCGATTTAAAATAATTCTGATATACCAAATTAAATTCCATATTTATTTGGTGAAAAGTTGTTTTATTTATCCGGACAATTCCTCTTAAATAAATATTATATTTTCGGTAACTAAAATAAAATTGTGTTAACAAAAATCTTGGATACTAATAATACATTTTAAACGATATCAGTCATAAAGATTTAAAACCATTTTAATAAAAGTTACCATAGTAAATAAGTGTTTGGAGGTTGCCGTTTTGGAAAAGAAAACATCTTGAAAATTGGAAGTTGGAGTCTTCGAGAACCAAGATAGCAGTTGGATATTCGTAACAACAACAGCCGAGTGAACATTGCCTGCCTCCAGCTGAAGTTTGAAGACATCATTCAATCGACAGGAAGGATTGTATCTGTGAGTTTTAAAATTTTTATAACCCTGTTATTGGTATTTCCTGCAAATAATATTTGTTATATGTTATTAATTAAGAATTTCAATTATTTACCTGTGTAAACACCTGAAAGCAAATCATTTCCTTTTCTTTTCTAAATTTTCATTTTGATGCAAACATTAAAATTTCTTAATTATTTGACATTTTTGACAGTTTTAATTATTTTCACTTAAAGTCAGTAACGCATGCGTTAGAAAGCAAAACTTATTCAGAGCAAATTTTATACGTCAAATTCAATTTAGTATAGGATATTTCTTATACAAAAATTTATTATCTTCAACTAAATCCTTGAACCCTTTCCCCATTTTGAAAAAATTGATATTATTAAATTAAAGCTAATTTTACATTTCAAATTATTGGCACCGCAACGTGTGGGCACGATTTAGTTTGAAGTTTTTGGATATAAAAGTACAAAAAAATTTTATAGATATTTAGTTTTTTATTTTTTCGTTCATTGTTCATTGTTATTTGTTATTAGTTATTGTTTATTGTTTATTGTGTTCATTAGTGTTAGGATTTTTATAAAAGGGCAAATTTAGTTAGATGACTAGTGAATGCAAGATCGTAGGGTAACTAGATCAGGTAAAGTTTACGGACCTAAAGATATTGAGGTAAAAGAGAAAAACAGGATCTAGTTACAAAGATGGAGGATATTGAAAAGGATGTTGAAACACAACAAGAAGGGGAAGTCCAGTGAGAAAGCAAGAGCTTAGACGTGGACATGATAATCGCCATGCTAATGAGAGCCGAAGAAAGTAGAAAGCAAGACAAGAAAGAAGCAGAAGAAAATATTGATAGTAAATTTAACAAGCTGGAAGAAAATAGGAAGCAAGACAAGAAAGAAGCAGAGGAAGAAAGGAAGGAGGATATACGTAGAGCAGATGAGAAGATGGAAATAAAATTTAACAAGTTGGTAGAAAGTATTGATAGACAAGTGAGTAAGTGGGAGGACGATAAGGAGAAGTTAGTGCATAAAATGGACAAAACGAAGGAAGAATTAAGCAACAGCATGCACCGAGAAAATGATAAGTTATGGGGAACGATTATCGACAATAAGGAAGAGGTAGATGACAAGATAGGAAAGTTGGACAAGAATATTAGAACTGAAACCCGTCTAAGAGAAGAGGCTTCTAACGAAATAAATGATAGAGTAGGAAGGATACAAGACATCCACGAACAAATATGTTTTCAGGTGGATAAGAATAAGGATGAGAACAAGAAACAGATAGGGAAATTTGCAATAAACTAAGAATGTACGATCATGACCTGGAAGAGTTGAAAGAACGTGAAACACCTCGAAATTTTCAAATCGGCTGGGAAAATTGCATGTGGAATCAAGAGATGCCATATAAATTTGAAGGAAAGAAGCAAGAATCGCCAATGCTATTTTTGAAAAATATAGAAGAATATTTTAATGACATTAAGGACAATAAACAAAGAATGCGTTTGGTGAGAAAGATGCTTAAAGGAATGCCGAACTATGGTACAATTTAGTACAAGAGCAATGTACCGATTATAAGCACTTCAAGGAATTATTTACCAAACAATATTGGAGTGATGTCCAACAAAATGTAATAAGGAAGAATTTTCAAGGGCGAAGTATGACAAAAACTATGGCACTTCGAGGAGATTTATGTGATGAAGAAATACCAAATAGCAAGATACTTCACACCACCGATGAATGAACAAGAAATAGTCCAATATTTAGCAAGGCAACTGGAGAATAATGTGGCAGAAAACATTATTCTGCAAAATATAGATAATATAACATCACTACTGCAATTTTAAGAAGATACGATGCATACGAACAGCATCAGAACAGTTATGAAAGAGAGAATTTAACCCTAGGAATTATGGAAATGACAGAAGGAATATAATTACAGGCACGAAAGAGAGGAAAATAGGAGAGACAATTATAATAGGAATTATGGAAATGACAGGAGAGATTATCAAAATCATAATCATCGTGCTGATAATCGTAGAGAGTATTTCCAAAATGGCAACAATAGGAAAGCAATTATAGATCGGGAAGAGAGAGAACAACTTCCAACAAAGACGAGGAGGATATAATAATGGCTACGATAGGAACAGATTTAATTACAACAATCAAGCCAAGGATAATGAACGGAGCATCAGAATAATAGAGAGAATGAAGGAAAGGATCATCGTAGAAATGATATGCAAAAAGAAAATAGAAGGCCATACCAAGAGATCGTGGATGATCAGAATAGGAGGTGAATAACATCCAGGTACGAGAAGAGAAGGAGGAACCGAGTTGTGGAAGGATTAGTTGGGTCAATGCCATCGACATGCATCCCAAGATGAAGAAAAGAACACACAAAAGGACTTTGACAAGATCACCGTTCAAAATTTTTAAATACGAGCTTCCTTGTCAACAATGTAAAGACAAACTACCAACATCCTACGGAATTTTTAGAAATTGAACAAAATTTAGAACCAGAAACTGCAAACATTTTATTACCTTTCGTTAACATTAGAATTAAGAATTTAAATTTATTAGGATTAGTTGATACCGGATCAGAAATTTCATTAATACAGGAGAAAATCATCGTGAGAATAACGATTTATTTAAAGATGAGATCATTAGAATAAACAAAATAGAAGTTATGGCAGCAACGGATAAGAAGCTTAGCACTATAAATAGGATGCTACATACTGAAGCTAAGGTAGGGGAACAGATTTTTCAAACACAATGGTTTATAACTAACAATTTAAAAATGGAGTTAATAATCGGAATGGATTTGATTAAGCAATTAAAATTGATTATCGATGCGCAACATATGAAGATAAGAATTGGTAAAGATGAATTAAACTGGGTACAGCCCTACAATAAAAGATTAAATTTATATAAACCGCATATCCAGTATTTGAAGGTGGAAAGAATTATAAAGGATGAGCAATTCGATATCAATCACATTGGTTACAAGCAAGAAGTTATAAACATTATACAAGAAAATTTGGTGTTGATAAATGAAGAACCTAGCGTAGCAAGTAAATATGTACATAAAATTGAAGTGACAGACGATTCTCCGTTCCATAACAAAATATATCCTATTCCTACGCCAGAAGAGAGCAGGTTAAAAGAGAAATTAATGAAATGCTAGAAAATGGTATCATAGAAAGATCAAAGACTAGTTATTTAAATCCGTTGGTTGTTGTAAAGAAAAAGGATGACAGCATTAGACTGTGCCTTGATGCAAGGAAGCTCAATTCAGATCTAAACCTCAATATGAAACGCCACAAAATATGGACGTGCTCCTTAGTAAAATTTGGGAGAAAAATCTTTACTAAATTAGACCTTAAGAATTCATTTTGGCTAATACCTTTGGAAAAGTCGTGTAGGAAGTACACAGGGTTTAGTATCGAAGGAGAAATATACCAATTTAAAGTGGTACCTTTCGGACTTAGTTCTTCGTCTGCTGCATTAGTAAGAGCTATGCAAGAAATTTTAAATAGATTCGAACATTTCTGTATGCACTACATAGACGATATTCTAATATTTAGTAAGAACGAAGAAGAACACTGTCTACACATCAAAACAATCATGGAAGCTTTAGCCACAAATGGTTTAAAATTAAATTTAGAAAAATGTTACTTTTTATGAGAGAAGTCATGTACTTGGGTTATGAAATAGGGCAGACGGAGTAAAACTAAATGATAGTAGATTGGCCGAAATAAAAGAATATCCTCGTCCAAAAATTTAAGAACGTTGAGAGGCTTTTTAGGGTAGTTAATTACTATCGTAAGTTCATTTCGGATATGCTGAATTATCTATTCCTTTGGTAGACTTGTTAAGAAAAACGTACGTTGGAGTTGGGATAGAAGAAAAGAAGAAGCATTTATTAGTATTAAGGAAAGTTTGTTTACAAATATGATTTTAAGACACCCTAATTTTAAGTTACCATTTATACTCAGGACGGATGCATCTTTCTATGCAATCGCAGCAGAATTATGTCAAAAACAAGGAGACGAAGAAGTACCCATTTGTTTTCTTTCGAGAATTTTAAAAGTGCATGAGATCAAATACACTACAGCAGAAAAGGAACTACTGGCCATTGTTTACGCAGTAAACAAATTAAAATTTTATCTATTAGGCAACAAATTTAAAATTGAAACTGATAACTCTGCAATAACTTTTATGAAAATAACTAATTTTAAGAATCATAGGATGTACCATTGGTCGTTACTTCTGCAGGAGTATGATTTCGACATATCTCATAGACCAGGCAAGGATAATGTGGTAGCAGATGCGTTAAGCAGGAAGGATAATATAGACATTAAGGAAAATAGAGTTTTATGCGCATTTGAACAAATTAAACCTACATTTTTGGCACAAGAATTAAGAAATTTACAAAATTCAACGCAATTTTAGAACTTAAAAGAAGATTTTGGAATCTAAAGAAGAAATATATAAGGATTACTGTATTTTGAATGATAGAATTATTAAAGTTTTAATACAGGAAAGTTAGTTGTAGTAAATGAAGATATAGCAAAATTTATCATAATGGATTTACACAAAACGTACGGACATCTAGGAATTAGGAAAACTTGGTTAATTTTAGAGAAAATTTCTATGCAAAGAAGGATTTAACATATGTCAAGAATATTATAAATAAATGTGAGCTTTGCATATTAGCTAAAGAGAAGAACCACACTAATTTCAACCTTGTCAAAAGTATAAAAGTGAGTAAACCATTAGAAATAATAGCAATTGACTATATTGGAAATTTAGTACCTGGTCAGAACGGATATAAAAATATATTAGTAATCGTCGATATTTTTTCTAAATTTATAAAATTATACCCTAGCAGGGAATGCACAGCAAGACAAGCTACGATTTCTATCGAGAAATTCATGGAAGAAACAGGAAAGCCAAAAGCTATATTAGCCGACAATGCCACTTATTTCAGAACTGCCAAATTTGTAAAGAAGTTCGAAGAGATGGGAATAAAGATATATTTCTGTTCGATCAGACATCCTCAAGGCAACCCAGCCGAAAGATATATCAAAGAAGTGATTAAATTTTAAGAATATTCACGTATGAGAAACATAATGCTTGGGTGAAGTATCTTAAGGTCATAGAGAAGTGCATCAATGAAGTACCGAATGTTAGAACACAGGTAGCTCCGATAACATTAATAAAAAAGATTATACCAGAAAGACCCTGGAGGCAACAAGAAGAAGAAATTGAAGTTGGAAATTTGCTCCAAGAAGTCAAAGAAAGATTGTGGAAGATTTTAGATAATTATGAAAAGAAACATTCTGCCAAAATTAAAAGAAGGTTACATTTAAGGAAGGAGATTTAGTAATCATACGCCGTTTAACAGTTGCAGATAGAGCACGAAAAATGTGTGCAAAACTCTTACTACCATATGAAGGTCCGTATAGGGTAAAAAATGTTTTGGGGTACTACATATGAATTAGTCAATATAAAGGATGGTAGTAGTAGAGGTAAATTTCATATCTCCATGATTTATCCATATTTCAAAATTTAATTTTAATAGGTAGGTCAATTAAAGAACTTAATATTTTCTTGTACAAAAATATCTTCATTCTTAAATTGAATTTGAGATGTTTAGAAAGAGGTAATAGAAGTATCGGACAGCTTACATGACATTTGGGTCATAAAAGGGTAATTTCTGGCTCAAACAAGTGCGAGACACAATTTTACATAAATATGGTTCACGATGTGTTTAAAATAAATTTATTTGGTATAAATTGATCTGAATATCTTTTGCTAAGTTTGGTTTCATCATAAAAAGCAATTTGTTGCTACCAAAATTGTCAAAGATGTTAAATATCACCGTTTTCGTAGAGTCATTTTAGTAGTGCAATTTTTACAATAAAATTCAATTTTTCAAAGTTAATTTGGCAAGTAGACATTTCACAGGTGTTTAAACATGGACTATGTAGTTAGGATTATGTTAGGGATAAGGTATGTTTAGTTTTTAAGAGCAGGAAATACAAAAATTTAGTTAAAAGGGTTATAATATGGATAGTATAGACAATTTTCACACATTTTTGTTAGTGAATTAGTGACAAAACTTATAATAAATGATTCACAAGAAGAAAGACATTTAGAACATTTTGGCATACAAACATTTATAGTGCCGTACAATTTATAGTGTAAAAATCCCAAAACAGTGTTAGACGATGAGATTTTTCAATGCAAGATTAAATAACATTATGCATTGCAAATAAGTAGTGTGAACAATAAAGACAAGTTGTACAAACCTTAAACATAACATTTTATGTGCTAAAAACATTTTTTTATATGAATTTATTTCATATTTAAAATTTAAGTATGGTTACGTTGTAAATTTTAGATTTTTCACATAATTTTATACTTTTTCCATATTATTAGATTTAGTTTTTGCTTTTAAAGCAAATAATAGTTGTTCTTTCACAATATAAATAAGTTTTTATAAGGATACAGCGTTTTTATCCGCAAAATTTTGCTAAATCTAAGTTGATTTCTAGACAAATTTACAAAACTTAAAATTTTCATTAAATTAAATGTTTTGAATTTAAAAGATATGTTTTCTTATGTAAATTGTCCTCAGAATTCCATTTTCAAGTAGTTTTAGTGTAGCTTGTAAGTGTGTATAGTTAGTAGCTTATTTTGATTAGATTAAGTTGTTTCGTTTATTAGTGGTAGGATTTATTGCTTATTAGGTGTCCTTTTATTCGAAATTTCACATAGTTTTCATTTCTGTTTTTAAATTTCATTTCCGACCATGTATAAGAAAGTTACGGCCAAAATTCCATTTTGTACAATTCTTAAATTTGATTAGCCAATCACATTCATTGTAAATTTTGCAATATGGCTGTAAAAAGTTGAAATTTCTGTAGCAACCAGAAACCTATAAAAGCAAGAGCTCAGGAAGTCATCTCTCTCCAGTTTTGTTCAAAAGTGAAAAGATTAAAACAGTGTTGCTAATTTAGTGTTTACATAACCTAATTTATTTTCGTCGAGAAAGTTTACGTACGAATAATTTCGAGAGCACTTGTTTTATAACTTCGGTCAAAATTTAAATAGTTCGGTCACCGATACCTGTCGTTGTTAATAAATCATTGCTGTACGATTAATTGATGTCACGATTTTGTGAAAATTTGTTTTCATGTTTTCCGATTTAAAATAATTCTGATATACCAAATTAAATTCCATATTTATTTGGTGAAAAGTTGTTTTATTTATCCGGACAATTCCTCTTAAATAAATATTATATTTTCGGTAACTAAAATAAAATTGTGTTAACAAAAATCTTGGATACTAATAATACATTTTAATCGATATCAGTCATAAAGATTTAAAACCATTTTTTATAAAAGTTACCATAGTGAATAAGTGTTTGGAGGTTGCCGTTTTTGGAAGGAAAACATCTTGAAGATTGGAAGTTGGTGTCTTCGAGAACCGAGATAGCAGTTGGATATTCGTAACAACAACAGCCGAGTGAACATTGCCTGCCTCCAGCTGAAGTTTGAAGACATCTTTCAATCGACAGGAAGGATTGTATCTGTGAGTTTTTAAAATTTTATAACCCTGTTATTGGTATTTCCCTGCAATTAATATTTGTTATATGTTATTAATTAAGAATTTTCAATTATTTACCTGTGTAAACACCTGTGAAGCAAATCATTTCCTTTTCTTTTCTAAATTTTCATTTTGATGCAAACATTTAAGTTTCTTAATTATTTGACATTTTTGACAGTTTTAATTATTTTCACTTAAAGTCAGTAACGCATGCGTTAGAAAGCAAAACTTATTCAGAGCAAATTTTATACGTCAAATTCAATTTAGTATAGGATATTTCTTATACAAAAATTTATTATCTTCAACTAAATCCTTGAACCCTTTCCCCATTTTGAAAAAATTGATATTATTAAATTAAAGCTAATTTTACATTTCAATATATATATATATGAATTATGGATCTTCACCAAAACAATGTTTCGTCATATCTTTTCAATGATTAAGTTGATTTGTCTCATTTTTTGGTGAAAGTGTGTATTCGTGTCTAGCAACTAACTGACATATTCAGAATTTAAAAAAATCCAGGACCGTCTTCGTGAAAATATGTGGGACTGCTTCATATCCAATACTTCACGCTGTATATAATTTCTCTAAAATCTGATATAATTTTTTCAGAGCGCATTAATAGACAATTAAACCTGGGTATTTGAATTTTTTGTTACACTTACAATTTACCTTACATTTTCAACTAAAGATTCATTTTAGAGTCTAATTGGAAATTGGCAATAATGAAATATCTTACTGTATAATAATGTTTAGTTATTAAAAAGAAATCTTTAGAATAAACAGTAGCGACACACACTGTGCTCCAGTATGGTAAATACCATAATTTGAATTGATTTACAGGGCCGGATTTAGAAATCTGGCATATCTGGTTCATCTCAAAAATTCACCCTGTATGTAACTTTTTCCACCCGTAATAGACAGAAAACAGATAAAAAATGTTTGTAATAACCTAGTTTTCTTATTTGTTTGAGGAAAAATCATGTGTAATTATTTTAATCGGAATGAAATGAACAAGCCCAAGAAATGTTTATTCATAAATTAAGAAATAAAATAAATATCAATAACCAAGTAATAAAAAAAAATTAAAAATGTGGAACAAAGAAAAAAACAATTTAATAAATATTACGATTATAAAAGATGTTCAAAATGAAATCCATCTGCCTCAATACACTTTTCTTGTCGAATGTTTAAATGTGTAATGGACTTTCTGATTGTCAGTGGGTCATTTCTGATAATATTGCAACAGTAAATAATTCTGTCAATGAGCTGTTGCCGCGTATTTATATTTTCTTCGTAGACCAGCTCTTTTAATCGCCCCCAAATGTAACAATCAACCGGGTTATAGCTTGGGGATCTTGGTGGCCATGGAATAAGACCCCGCGTCCTATCCATCGGTTTCCATAAATGGTATCTAAATGTTGGCGTACAGCAACGGAAAAATGAGATGATGCACCATCATGCTGAAAGTAGATCCCTCGTAGGCCCACACTAGCGAGTAGATTGGGTAAGATATTCTGCAAAAAATTTAAATAAACATGTCCTGTTAGTGGACCATCAAAAAAATGGGGTCCTATGAAATGAGTGTTGATTACTCCGATCCAGACATTTACAGAGAATCTTTGTTGCTAGCGATATTCTCGAATCGCATGTGGATTTTCTTCGGCCCATACGTGCGTATTTCGCGTATTATTTATTCCATCTCTGGTAAATTGTGCTTCGTCGGTGAATAAAGTTCTGTACAATACAAGTCGGTGATTTGCAACCCACCTTGAAAATGCTAGGCGGCGGATTTCATCTCCAGGATGTAACCGTTGAACTAATTGTATGTGGTACGGATGTAAGTTATTTTTTCACAACACTCTACTTACTTTGGATTGGGAAACACCTAATTGTACTCCTACTTTTCTGGTACTTATTTTTGGATTTATTTAAGTCCACAGTATCTAGTATATTGTTTTCTAAAACAGGATCTACATTTCCTTCCGATTTTGTTTTAGGAAAAGTACCATTGTTTTTCAAGAAATTAAAAACTGATCCGAACGTTTGATGATTGGGTATTCGGCGTTGAGGGAATCGCCTTTCATACTCCCTTGCGGCAGCCCTACCATTACCATTGCAAAAGCCATAAACAAAAATAATATCAGCGTATTCAGCATTAGAAAACTGATAACGCATTTTTGAACAAAAAAGTTAAAACACCCTATGAATACCGAACGTAATTGACTTATTAATTATTAAAACACTAAACAAATTGAGATCTAATGTCAAATTAAACAAATAATTTCAATCACGATCTTGTCAAATTGTCACAGCCTGCTGCAATATTTGTTACATATCAGAAATGACCCACTTACAATCAGAGAGTCCAGTACACATTTAAACATTCGATAAGAAAAGTGTATTGAGGCAGATGGATTTCATTTTGAACATCTTTTATAATCGTAATATTTATTAAATTGTTCTTTACTTTGTTCCACATTGTTAAAACTGTTTTATTATTTGGTTATTGTTATTTATTTTATTTCTTAATTTATGAATAAACATTTCTTGGGCTTGTTCATTTCATTCCGATTAAAATAATTACACATGATTTTTCCTCAAACAAATAAGAAAACTAGGTTATTACAAACATTTTTTATCTCTTTTCTGTCTATTACGGGTGAAAAAGTTACGTACAGGGTGAATTTTTGAGATGAACCAGATATGCCAGATTTCTAAATCCGGCCCTGTAAATCATTTCAAATTATGGTATTTACCATACTGGAGCACAGTGTGTGTCGTTACTGTTTATTTTAAAGATTTCTTTTTAATAACTAAACATTATTATACAGTAAGATATTTCATTATTGCCACTTTTCAATTTGACTCTAAAATGAATCTTTAATTGAAAATGTGAGGTAAGTGTAACAAAAAATTCAAATACCCAGATTTAACTGTCTATTAATGCACTCTGAAAGAATTATATCAGATTTTAGAGAAATCATATACAGGGTGAAGTATTAGATATGAAGCAGTCCCACAAATTTTCACGAAGACGGTCCTGGATTTTTTCTAATTCTGAATATGTCAGTTAGCTGCTAGACACGAATACACACTTTCTCCAAAAAATGAGACAAATCGACTTAATCATTGAAAAGATATGACGAAACATTGTTTTGGTGAAAATCCATAATTCACCCTGTATATTAATAAACAAAACATTTTTAATGGTCATTTGATAATCCCCTAAGGTACTTATGGTAGAAGTATGTACAGTTCCTCGTGACTCACCCTGTATATATATATATATATATATATATATATATATATCTATCTCTTAGTTTTTTCATTTTTTTCAGGAAACTGCCAAACTGCCGGATACCTCGGTTCTGAGACCTATGCAAAGTTGAATCGTTTGCATCTAGATGTTTAAGTTATAGACACGCATTTCAAATTTAAATACAACCACTTTTCTATTTTTTTAGCAATTGTGGACAAAAGGTTCTACGCAGACACAGACATTTTTTAAGTTAGTGGGTGTAGGTGTTTAGTTTACCTATGTCAAATTTTAATTAAATTGTTTTCATATTTTTAGTGTTATTGGCCACGAAAATACAAACGATCTCCTTTTACTTTGCATCACATGAGTTGATTTCAACAAAAACCCACTAGGTCCGAGGCCAGTGATCGGAAAAATCGACTAATCCGGTTAACAAGCTACAATCATCTAATGTACTGGACTGGTCAAAACTAGTTAAAATCTAAATTTACGACGAAAAACATGAGTACGTAGCGAGTACTACGTACTCACGTACATTTCTTGATAACAAATACCTAAAATTTTCGCCTTGCACTTTAAGCAATACAATGCAAAACAAGATATTAGAAATACGTTGTAATCATAACACAAGAAGAACATATATGTTATAGTGTACTGAGGTGTTAATTGTAAGACAAACCATATTATATGACACAATGATTTTTATTTATAAGATGTTACACAAGATGGAATCCCAAAACTTGGCAAAAACAAGTTCGATCTACGCAGAATAAACGCTAGTTTTGATTCACGTAGTTATTATTACAAGGGTTTAAAACCATAACGAATTACCGAACTACGGGTTAAAGGACCAAACTTTACCAGGCGACAAAACTTTTCAAAACAAGAAAAAAGTTCACAATATCATAGAAAGGGAAGCGTTCAGTTCATCCGAGATGTAGGGTGCTCAATCTTGTTAAAATAAAATCAACCTGAAAATATATAAGCATAATCGTAGTTCAAAGTGAGTTCTTCCCACTTCAACACATTTAGTAATAATATTTTTTTGCCGCAAGTTAACAGTGAAGGGAATGAAAATATCTAAAAAACCAAGCACCAAATTAAAAAATCCCAAATATTCGAAAATTAAGTTTGCTATCAAATAAACGTCGTTTCAAAATAATAGGCGAACATTGAAAAAAACGTGGGGAGGGAGAGACGGGTGCTAACCATATAAGTTTTTAAATAATATATTTTGAAAGGATTTTTTCAGAAACACATCATACAATAAACAATAATTGTGACGACTATTATCTTTAAGATTGAGGTCACTAATTAAGCTTGTTTTTTAAAATCTTTAACTCTGAATCTCAGAAACTAAATATTTCTCGATATACGTTTAGATACTTTTTTCTTATTTTGAAACCTTCCATCACCAAGTAAGGTTTGGTTCCTAAAATTCGGGACGCCCAATATATTAAGGAATGCAATAATGTAAATAGCTTTAAGACCGAATGTAAGAAACATATAATCACAATATCGTAGTTAAGACAATATTAATCCTATTATGTAAATTAGCTAGTTTGGTACTGTTAATAAAGAATCTTTATCATTATTTATAATTACTTAACTGGTCAACAAAACAATCAATTATCTCAATCAGTCCATACACTATGTGCACATTTCTATACTCACCTTAGGTATTTCGGTTATTAAAGAGATAGGGCAACGGTTAAATGGGGAATGTTTTGCAGAATTCAGTGTTCACAACAAATCTCATTTCAAATTTACCCTAACTTTTTTCAATTTTAAGATATTTTGAAAAAAACAAAATTTGTCAATTTCAATTGTCCTCAATCACTCTATAACGCCTATTAAACCTTTACATTATTCAGACAGTTTTTTAAGGTAACTTTTTTCGTGTAAACAGAAACCCCGATGTTCAATTGTCTCCAGGTTATTAGCGTCATTTTTTGTTTTTCTTATGGTGGCCATATTAGATTTTTGGTTACTTAGGTAGACCTTGAAAACAGCTTTTCAACGATGTATAACATGCCTGGAAAATCTTTATTTGTAGGGGAGATATTAACAAAAAAATTATTAATCTCTAATATATAAATTTGGTTTTTTCAAAATATCTTAAAATTGAAAAAAGTTAGGGTGCATTTGAAATGAGATTTGTTGTGAGCACTAAATTCTGCAAAACATTCCCCATTTAACCGTTGTCCTATCTCTTCTAATAACCGAGATACCAATTGTGAGCATCGAAATGTGAATACAGTGTATAGTTAACTAATCTGTAACTCTACTTCTTGACAATTATTTGATTAGTCGGTTACAATGACTAGTGTTTAAAATACTGCAGCTAAATGATTCGTCACACCGATATTTTTATGTTGAGAAATTTTAATACAGGTAAATTCAGTCATGTGTTAAAAAAAACATTTTATTAATAAACGGTAGATTCTTATAAAAAACTCTCATTTGCCGCCTTTAGGTCACTAATAATCTTGTTCTGCTTCACGTTATTCGAAATGAATTGATATCTGCTGTGCGTTCCTTTTAATTATACCGTCGCTGGCTTTCACTTTCTTTACTTTCTCTGTCCTACTTTCCTTTTTCCGTTTCACTTGTTTTTCTGTGGATTTCATAAAAGGTTTGTTGTGTGTTGTTAATTGACGGCTTTTGTTTAATACCAACTTCCATGTATTAGACAGTCTCGGATATTAAGGCTGTTTGAGCGTTTGTCAATTTGTACAGTTTCTCTTATTATTCTCTTGTAGATGTTCTGGTAATGTTTCCTTCTGGTCTTTTCAAAGTTGATATTGTGTGATGTCGATTGAACATGTTCTTCCAGCCTAGCACTGATTTGCCTGTACGTTTGGTAACAGTCTCCACATGGAATCTAGTACATGCCTTGATCTTCTAGCTTGATCTTGGTTTTAGGTTACGCAATATGGTTCCGCTAGAAGATAAAGAATTTTGGTTTTTGGTTTAAGCAATATGGTTCCGATCTTTAAAGATCGGAACCATATTGCCTGACCCAAAAATCAAAATCAAGCTAGAAGATCAAGGTATATATGAGACCCTTGTGAAGACTGCGACCGAACGTACTTAGATCAGACAAACAGATGAATCAGTGCTAGGTTGGTAGAACATCCATTATCAGTAAGAAAAAACACGACAACCTCACCTTTAACACATGTTCAATCAGCCTTAACAGCCCAAACAGCCTTAATACTTGAAACCAACTTTATTGTGTTGGAAGTTGGTATTAAACAAAAAGCGCCAACCAACAACACTCAATAGACCTCTTATGAAATCCACAGAAAAACCAGTGAAACAGAAAGTAAAGAAAGTGAAAGCCAACGGAGGTATAATTAACAAGGAACGCACAGTAGTTCAAATCGAATAACGCAAAGCAGAACGAGATTATTAGTGACCTGAAAATTACAAACGAGAGTTTGCTGAAACGTTGCCGAATCAACGAAGGTTCTTATAAGAGTATTACAACAATCGCGCAAATGTCAAACACGACATATATGATATATATATATATATATATATATATATATATATATATATATATATATATATATATATATATATATATATATATATATATATATATATATATATATATATATATATATATATATATATATATATATATGAATGATCACTGAACTAGTCATTTGATAGTATAGTCTGTAAAATCTAACATTTTCAGTTTCGGATCAGTACTTTATTTAACACCGACATATATACACTATTGCCGTTTCTTTCCTACATGTATGATTTCAACAAGTAAAGCAAGAACATGCATTAGTTATTTGAATTAAGAATTACACTATACGTTTGAAAGTATTTGACATAACAACAGTCAGGTTAGACAGAAATAGAAAATAAAGCAACCATACGTTTTCTTAAACAAGCATGGTTGTATTATTTTTTATTTCTTTCTAACCTGATGGTTGTTATGGCGAATACTTTCAAACGTATAGTATAATTCTTAGTTCATATACTAATGCACGTTCTTGTTTGCCTTGTTGAAATCATACATGTAGGAAGGAAACGACAATAGTGTATACATGTCGGTGTTAGTAAGCGCTAATCCGCAACAGAAAATGTTAGATTTTACAGACTATAGCAACACTTCTATTGTTTCAATCGTTTAATTGCTCCACAACATTATTACCACAGATATATACAGTGTGTATCCATCTGTACTATTACATTGTCCACTATTATAGAGTTCAAATACTAAATGTCAAATTTACTTACATCATTGTTGTCTTCATCGGAGTCAATAACGATAATTCCCTTCTTCTTGGTACCTAGAACTAAAATTTCAAGTTCGAACATTACATACCACAGGAATAGTGTGCAACAGTTATAATGATATATTACGTTCTAGAAAAGGAACAAATGTACATTTCATATACATAATATTAAATATTTATGTTCAAACATGTTGCAGACATTAAAGGTAATCAAATCTAACATCAATCAAATCGTGAAATTTATTATTCAATCATGGGCTAACAAAACCATATACGGATTCATAAACTATTAACCTTACTTACAGGGGATTCAGCCCTGAAACTAGTGAAAATCTGTAATAATAGAGATATCAACTTAATTTTTTTTACATGTGTGATAATTTATATATATATATATATATATATATATATATATATATATATATATCATGGGGATATTCTTACAGAATGTCACCAAACGCATCTGAAAACAACACGATTCTCAACTTGCGGTAAATGGAAGTCAAAGTTTAACAATAACACAAAATTTATTTTTAGGAAAGCACATTATTGCAACCTACTTGATTAGCAATGTCTGTTATTTATGCAATGTATATGCAGAAAATATCTATATTTAGTAAAATAACATTGATAGAAATTATTTGAATGATATATGAAACATATACTGTCCGTAAAATATCCGGTACTTGGCGCTTATTTCTTCTACACCACTGCAGTACAATGTATTTATACAAAAAAATATACGTATATATTTACTTTTTGTGTACAGCAGTCTAAAGAACAAAAGTAACACAAAACAAAAATTTTCCAAAAGTTTCATTTTTTGACCATTTTCAGAGCTGAATCCCTTAATCGTTGCCTTAATCTAATTACATTAAATATATGTAGTGTAGTGCACTCCGATCATTATCGTTCAACCTGTCTGCGCCTTTACTTTAAAATCATTTTACCTACTCAGGTGATAGTGTATCCGTATATGAGTAAAATGTACCCGGCAGTATAAAAATCGTACCAGGGCGAAAGGTGGGGGAAGGATTTTTGTAAAAAAAAATTTAAAAATGATTTATTCCCCAAAACGAGTTTGATCATCTGGTTAAAGGCGGATCGTCTAGCTTGAACATAAAGTGCTAAAAAAAGTTACTTTTCATAAATTATACATTAGTTTAAATGAATCATCGATTATATATATGCGATTTGCGGCTAATCCGTCACAAGTGCAGTCCCACAAGTTTCCACGATTTCCATGCCCTGATAGGATGTGATACCATCAGTCAATTTGTGGGACTGGGCAAGAAATCGTGTTGAAAAATATTTTTATCTCATGACACGTTACTGGAAAATGTAGGAACTTCGGAAATGTCGGAAACAGTGTTTAGTCAAATGAAACAATTTGTTCTCAAACTCTACAAATAATGACGACATCGACTGCACGGATCATCTAAGAGGTATTTCCAAAAATGTCAACAAATTACCTCCCACCGAAGACATCCTATTACTGCATTGTAAGAGAGTCAATTACCAGGCATACATTTGGTTACATAGCTTACGATCCAAACCTGCCATTCTGGATCCCTTAAATAATATTTGACAGATGCATAATAATGAATTACGACCAGTACTTACAACATTGCCGGAATTTCCTACTCAAATGGATTTATTAACGACTTGCAGTTGTATAAAAGGTATAACATGCAGTATATATTTTATTTTTGGTAATATTACGTAATTGTTTTTCTAGGTTCCAGATTACGAAAGTGTATAAAGCTAAAAGTATCATGCATTGGATCTTGCAAGTGTCTTGGACAAACAACAACTTGCAAAAACACAAAACAACACAATTTGGAATGAGATAAGGATTATAGTTCCGGCAGTGAATGAGATTTTATATACTAATATATTTAATTGTTTCTTATGCTTTTATAAATTGACGAGAATTTCTTTACGATTTGTTATTTTGTACTTTTTTCCAATTTTACACATTAAATTCGATTAATTAGATGCGCTCATGTAGGCAAACTTAAGATCTGTATATATTTAAACTAATGTAATTTATGACAAGTAACTTTTTTTTAGCACTTTCTATTCAAGCTAGACGATCCGCCTTTAACCAGATGATAGAACTCGTCGTGGAGAATAAATTATTAAAAAAATTATTATTAATTTTATTAAATACATAAATAAAAAGTTTACCTCGAGTAGGATTTGAACCTACGAAGTGTACTTTGCTAGTTTACCGCGCTAACCAAAGTACAGGTCGTAGGTTCAAATCCTACTCGAGGTAAACTTTTTATTTATGTATTTAATAAAATTAATAATCATTTTTAATTACATATTTACTTTTGAACTTATAATAATTATTTTAATTTTTTTTACAAAAATTCTTTCCCCACCCATCGCCTTGGAATGATTTTTATACTTCCGGCTGTATTATACTCAGAAAGAGATATGCTATCATCGGAGTGGGTTAAATCATTTTAAAGTAATGAAGCAGACGAAATCAGTCTCTAGACGACTTTCAGTCTTGGAGCACTATACTAATGTGTCAACCGCTTGAAAAATCCCTCCCATATAGTGTGCTTCACTTCTAGTCTTCACACCACTGTATCTTCCTTATTTACTTATTGAACTTTTAAGTTGAATATGTATCCAAAAAATCTGACTGTTTTTTTATCACAGAAAACGTACATATTAAGGAGATACAAATTTAGAAAGCCCATAAAAAACTGAATCTGCAAATGGTTATACATTCGACATAGCCCCGGTAGAAAAACCTCAAAACAAGTTTCCAGATTTCTTATATATATATATATATATATATATATATATATATATATATATATATATATAAGACATTTTTTCTTTGAAACTTGTATAAATAAACGTACAAATTAATTCAACGTTTCGGGAAGGTCCTTTGTTCCCTTTGGCAAGAATTTATTTTGACAATTAATTGTCAAAATAAATCAATTGTCAAGAATTTATTTTTACAATTAATTATCAAAATAAATTCTTGATAAAGGGAACAAAGGACGTTCCCGAAACGTTGAATTAATTTGTACGTTTACTTACACAAGTTTCAAAGAAAAAATGTCTTATTTAAACATTAATACTTGTGGA
The DNA here is from genome assembly GCA_036346205.1 of Vesta saturnalis. NCBI lineage: Eukaryota > Metazoa > Arthropoda > Insecta > Coleoptera > Lampyridae > Vesta > Vesta saturnalis. The sequence goes on from JARFJB010000176.1 coordinate 2,204,373, forward strand.
AATCTAAATAGAAACATATTCATTTGTATTATCGTAAAACGTAGGACGTGCTGTATCCAAATTAGGTCTAATATCGAAAAAAATATTATTTAAAATACTTTACCTAAAGGTGCCTGATAACCAAATTTAATTTATCAGGTCAGCTGACCAAATTTTTAATAGGTGAGAGTGTGCAAGGAATTATTTTAATACTTTTAATACGTTGGTTTTAAAAATATGAATATGAAAGAGGTATAAACAAGTGACAAAAAAATGTAAATCTACGTAATAAGTTGTAACTTTCCTCACCATATTCTTGTAAGCATAGGATTCACAGTAATATCATCATGGTAATATTTTATTGATTGAACATGTCACATTAGATTATGATCATCTTTTCCTTCCGGGCCATAGCAGTAAATAAATAAATCCGGAGTTAACAGTACTGTATCTACTACCTACGTCAAGACATGGCCTAGAAGAAAAATTAAATATTTCTACTTTAATAAAAAATAGAAATAGAATAACCCAAATTTTTAATTTTTGGAGCATTTTCTTTGAAGGAAAATTGCGCTGTTAGTTTACATTTATTGGTCTTTGTGTTCGTTGTTCAAAGTACTACTTCAGCTTCAAGATATCGAGATGAGGTGTTTTGCATTCCATTCTATTTATTATATTTTGCGGAGGTTTACAACAATCAACGACTTTCAGGAGCGGATGGAATATTCTGACAATTAACTGGACTCGTATACCACTTACCAACTTCGGGTTTTCTCTACAATAACTTATGCACTGTAGGATGCATTCGGTAGCTTAGTCGCCCCCTCAGCCCGTTGAAACTGAATACGTGTAACACACCATTTTAAATTAATTTTGACCGGAGAATGTCATCATTCTTCTACTCCCCACAATCCGAAATATTTCGAACACCACAACTTCAATGTGAATATCTCGGGAACAGAGCGTCGGAGGTGGGTACCGACAAAGGAAAACTATTAGGCATCCACGAGACGCTTCCGCTTAATTTTGTGGATTTTCAGTGAGCATATGGTAAAGGAAAATGCGCTTACCATGGCCACCTGACATTTTGCTACTTCTTAATTTTTGCATAAATCAAAAAAATGAAAAAAATCAAGTTAAACATGATTTTATGTAACATTTTACGTAAAAGTTATTAACCATTTCCGTAATAGACCGCATACTTTGTACCAGATTTCAATTCAATATATGTACTGGGCGTTTCAGGAGCAACAAATAATATATAATAAAACCGAAATGCGTATCCATTCCTACTCATCACTTTAGCACAAAACACTTGAGGTCCTCCTAAAAATAATTTCTTTTCCCAATACTCAGGTTAGTTCTAAATTATTGAATGGCTCGTCGTTTTCAAATCGTTAAATGGCAATTCCATGTAACAATGGACACCATTGCCAAAATAAAAGAAGTGAATTGAAAGGAGATAATAGTAATTTCCTTTCAAGAAATTTAAAAAGTGTGAAAGCAGATTTAACAATAAAACAACAAAATATTCAGTTAAGTGTTCAGTAAGCACGTGATCTAATAATAAAGAAAGGCTGAAGTAACCCTTTAAGTAACCGAATTAAAAGTTTGTAAATTTAGTTAAGACATTGGTGGTCATCACTGACATTGAATGAAGTACATGTGTACAATCGTTAATAAAATAAAGTTAATTGTATCAGGGCAACTAATAATTTTAATATTTATGTGGAAGTAAACATTCTTTATTGTATTAAACGTTTACGTTGAAGGGCAAACCTTAAAGTAAAGCAAAGGGTCCATGTGAAATACGCGAGTGTACAGCCGAATGCATTAACGGATACGGCTGTCCTCTGTGTTTTGTGTCAAATGCGTTTGTAAATTTAAAAAGGATTGCTGAAAGCACATCACATGGACTTCACTATACCACGGATAAAGGATTAATTAACGTAATACGTAAGAACTAGTTTTAGGCTTTGTTTAATACATACAAGACTATCTTTTAGGTTCATTTTTGCTTGTTGGATTAATCATTGTTCCTTGTAAGTAAAAGGGATAATCGAACTTTATCTATTTTATTGTGTTTAGTAATAAGATTTTGGGGGAATTTTTAATCTATAATAAGTGACTTCGTGGTGCTTTTCCAAGCAGTGTTTGTACATATTTACAATTGCAAATTTGTCAATACATATCCAGTATTTAATTTATTTCTGTTGCTATTTGTGTCAGCTGAGGTAAAAAGTTTAGCATTAACCTGTGTAAATTTACCTAACGGGTTACATCTATTAATAATTGAAATTAATCTTTGAATATTTTGAGTTTAATCATTAATAAAATATAAAGATATTATTTATGATGAAAGCACTGATCGTTTTATTTTAAAATTTTCAGTTACAAACGAATGTTTTGTTGAGATAAAAATTATTAAACCGAATTTTTTTTATATATTTTTTTTTTGTTTCCTAGACCGTCCCTTTTCCCTGCAATGGCTCTAACTGCGGCAGAAAGGCAGTAAAGAAGAACGGAAAAGTTGAAAAAGGATGGGAAGAATATAAAATGCTGAGGCCAAAAAATATCATGAGGAAATGAAAATAGGGTCATAAAAGCTTCCAAAATCTAAACAAGCAAAGCTTTAAAAAATGTTAAAATATCAAATAATGCATCTTCAATCCTTCTAAATCCTTTCAAATCAGCTTGTGCGTTTGAAAGGACCACATCAAGAGTACAACGTGAATTGCCCTCAAGTCCACTACTAAAGAAGGTCGTTACAATAACCTCGATGATATAAGCAGCCAAGCTCATGACCGAAAAGATGTTATAACAGTTTGGAAAGACATCGGGCAGAAGGAAAAGATGCAGAAACATCATTTGTTATCATCATGAAACGAAGTATATGCATTGTTCAAAAAAGGAAAGACCGACGTAAAAATTGGGAACAGAAAATTGCCTCTCTTCGACCGACATATGTTCTTCTGGGTAATAAGCTCCCACATAATGTATGTTTATGCCAGTACCATGAGACCTTTATTCTGACTGTTAACACATTACACAAAAATGTTTTAAACATACTCTGTCGATTTTTCTGAGACACTAACAAGTGGAAGAAAAAAATGAATGTTGGTTAAATAAATGTGCACATTGCCAAGATGGAAAGATATCCAGTGCGAGCATTCACATGAAATAACGGATTTCGTGAAAAAAGTGGAAGAAAAACTCTGCAAAGTTGTCCAAGAAGGGACTGTGGAGGAATTAATTAATTTGACTTGTGACTGCTTTATAAAATGGCCAGAAACTAATCCTTTTATGAGAAACGTGAAAAAGGTTTTGAATGAGTCATTTGACCAAAATATGGCAACCATTCGGGTTGGCTTTTCAGAGAACGATAAGTGCATGCTTCAAGGTGAAATCCAAAGTGCCCCTTGGGCGCAATCTGGTCTTTTGTCAGTGGATGTATGGGAATCAGGTGATATTAACCCTAAAGTAATAGTTTCATATCATTTAAATCATTCAAAAGACGTTGTGGCACTATATCTCGATAGAATACTTAAAGATTTGGCAAGTGAAATTATAACAGTAACCCTTTGGTCAGATGGGTCAACATCACAGTTTAAAAACTTTATTGCCAGAGCTTTAACCATACTGCAAGAAAAATAACATTAAAATCAACTGGAACTACTTTGCAACATCACATGGCAAAGGACCGGAAGACGACGTGGCTGGTTCAATGAAGCGATTGGTACGGGATGTTGTAAACATAACGTATCTCAATTTTGGTAACCAAATTGAGAATGCTCCCTATTGATGGTATTATGCAATTTCATTATTTTAGTGTAGTCAATGGTAAGATAAACGCATATCAACTTACTGAAGAGTCTATCATTCCAGATGATAGAATATGAGAATGAACATTATCCCAGAGAAATAAAAAATGTACACAATGATTATCTTGTTAAAGTAATGATAAGAAAATTTTAGAAGTGGCGAAATAAAGCTGATGAAGTATTTTACCGAAGACACTACTTGATTAAGAAGCTGAGCCCTACCGGCGTTGTTAATGCTCGTGGGTGTTGTAAGTTACAGGAACTGTCATAATAAGATTTTGATTTTATCACTTGTTTAAAGAACAGATTTCAATAAAAACATTTTTTTTGCTCTTAAAGTTAAAAAACAAACTGAAAGCTTGTTTATTAAATTATTATCTTGGTCTATATTTTCTTATTGATATTTTAGTTAATTTATTTAAAAAAATGTACACTCATTTGAACCTGGAAAAGAATATTCATTAGATATTTAATTAACGTATCCATTTTGAGTAACATCAGTCACACACCTATAAAATACATAAACAAAAAAGTTGTATATAACTAAATAAATAAACTTTTTTGCTTATGTATTTAATTTGACATTTGTCAACAAATATTTCAAAATTTATTTTTTTCTAATTTTATGTAAACGATAAAAAAAAATTTTGTTCGCAACACGTGCGCTGTTACCTTTTTGGTGCTCGGCCTTATGTTTTACCCACGGCTACGCCTCCGATAAAAAAGAACGTACTAGCACCAAGACATCTTTAAACAGCGCACTAGTTACGAAAACTACTATTTTCTAGTTTGCGTTTATAATATGTACCGGGTGTACATCTAAGAAAGTCGTCCAGCCGAAGCTCAGAAACTATTTGAGATTGAGCAGTGAAATAAAAAATGTTATAATAAATGTAGCCAAGAGAAAATGCTGTAAATTATTTTTAATTCCCATTTATTGGCCAATTTTCCTTAGTAATGTATTTAAAAAAATATAGCCATTGTATACAAGTGATCAATATGTAAAACTGTGTTTAATGAATTTTTACGGTTGCTGTCAAAATAAAGGGAGGGGGAACCATATAACGTGTTACTTGAGAAAATCGCGACTTCGAAACGGATTGTTTGAATTGGTCTCGTTAATGGAATACTTCATATTACGAAACAAATCCAAAACCATAACAATTTCTTATATCCGTATACCAATAGAGTACTTGTTAAAGGAACAAAACGTCGACTTTTCTAAAAAAATGTTTTTTTCACTGCTGTTGGAAGGAAAATTAATAAGGGAGTATTAAAAAAAATTATGTCAATAGCTCTTATAGAACCAAAGATGTAATCAAAAATGTGGTAATATAAGGGACAATTTGAGGTATAGACAAGTCGTACATTTGACATAAATAAGTAGGCTATGAAAATAAAAATGATAGATTTTTCGCCATTCTGTCAAAGCTGTAAACTAGATAAAGTGATATTAAGTGTATTTCGGTTGTTGTATTATAAGCAAAAATGCCAATTTTCATTGAAGACGCATTTGATATGATTGCCGCATATTTTGAATGCATACAAAATGCAGTTGTTGCAGCACGAATTTATCATATGCGATATCCCAACAGACGGAGATACGACCGTCGAGTTTTTGTTCGATTAGCACAACGTTTACGTGCTACCGGTAGCATCCATCGTCCTATATATACTGGCCGCCATAAATATATGAACACACGCTGAAGGATTTTAGAAAGCGTGTATTTCATTCCTGTTAATAAACGATGACAATTTTAGCAAGATACAAATATTGTTAACACTAATAATGCGTCGGCCCTCCTCTGTTTCTCACACATTCAGCTAGCCGATTAGGTATAGTTGAAATGAGTGAATCTATTCTAACCTGAGGTATACTATCCCACTCTTCTAAAATCCGTTGTTGAAGGGCATCTAATTGTTTAGGAGTGGCTGTAGATCATTTATTCCGCGTCCTACCATATCCCACAAATGTTCGATTGGTGATAAGTATGGCGAACGAGAAGGCCATGGAATCAGATCAATATTAGCAGTATTTAGAAACCCTATAGCAACCCTTACGGCATGCGGCTTTGCTGAAAAATTGCATTTTCTATTCATTGCATATATAGCAGTAATACTGGTTCAAGAACGTTGTTAATATAAGAATTTGCATGTAATATTCACTCAATAACTACTAGAGGAGATCTGCTTGCATGGCAGATAGCCACCCACACCATCACACCTTTAGTGAGAGCAGTATATCGTTGTAGAGAAAACTGCAAATTGCGTCTTTCTCCAGGACGTATGCGACCATCATTAGCCCATAAACAAAATCGAGATCCGTCACTTGATTCCATTGCACAGTCCAATGCAACTCTCGTTAGACCATTGCCGCCGTGCAGTACGATGGCTTGGAGTTAGAAGTAAAAAAAGCAATGGTCGGTATGATCTGAACCCAAAAGATTGAATTCTTCCGATACGTAAGAAGATTTGATGATCAGTTGAACCTCTCCATCTATCACCAATTTCCCTTGTTGATTAAAAAACGATCCCGAAGAGCTATAAGCCGAATAGCACGATCTTCATGATCGGTGGTGCGTCTAGGACGCCCGGGACGCAAACGTCGTCGTTGCTTATTATTTTCTGACTATCTTCGTCAACATAAGAAAATTGTGGCGACACTGCATCCCACGTGAGCGGCAACACCACGAATTGATAATCCGGCTTCTCGTAGACCGATTATTCTGCCACGTTCAAACTCGGTTAATTGATGGAAATTTGCGCGATGTCAGGAGGCATTATGTCAACTTTAATGTGTTTACTTGATTAATCTTTAGTGTATCTGGCTGAATTTATCATGGTTTCTTAAGAGAAATAAAATACATGTGTTTTGAAAATTTCATTAAAATACATCAGCGTTTACTGGGTATTCATTTATTTATGGCGGCCAGTATATAATAGACAAGCTCCACAGAAATTTTGAAAGAAATTAAAGTTTTCATAGACTACATATTTATCGTAGGCGTACGATTTGTCTACACCTCAAATTGCCTGTTGCATTACCACATTCTTGACCATATCTTCGGTTCTATAAGAGCTATTAATATAATTCTTTTTAAATACTCCTTTAATTTTCCTTATAATAGCAATGAAAAAAACATTTGGTATCATTTGAATTTTTTTTAAAGTCGACCGTTTTGTTCCTTCAACCAGTTGCGCCCTCTATTGTTAGACGGAGATAAGAAATTGTTGCGATTTTGGATTTGTTCGCTAATACCAAGTATTCCTTTAACATCGAGGCCAATCTTGACAAATTCAAGCAACCCGTTTCGAAGTCACACGATTTTTTTACAAATGCCCCCCTCCCTCTTTATTTTGATAGCAATCCGAAAAATTCACCAAAGTTTTACATATTGATCACTAGTTTACAGTGGATATATTTAAATACATTACAAAGAATGGGAACTTCAATTTAAAATCGGTGAAACGCCCTCTGGCGGAAATGGTAGAAAATTAAAAATAATTTCCAGCATTTTCTCGTAGCCATATTTATTATACGATTTTTATTTCACAGCTCAATAAACAGTTTTTGAGTCATGGCCGGACGCCTTTCTTAGTTATACACCTGGTACATTATGACACTCAAACGGGTGTTTTTATGTTTGACTTTATGAAATCCCAAATTTTTTTCTTGGGTGTTGGTATGACAACTAACGAAGTTCTTTGTTGTTGTAAACATAAATGAAACATAACCTATTATTAGCTGACACATGAATTTACAATATGAATGCTTAATAAACTAATAGAAATAAAGTTTATTTGCATCATATTGTAATTATTAGTGAAACTAGCCGCGAATAATTATTACATACTCCGAAAATTATTACATACCTGTGGTGGGGTTGCATAACTATCATGAACCTCATAACCATTCCAATTAATTAAACTATGTGTTGTTATCTGATATTCTTTATTAATCAACGGACGTATAACTATTTAAAAACTAACTAACTAAAAAGAATCTTTCCTAACTCGTACAAAGTTAGGAGTAACAGGTCGCAACATTATTAGCGTTTTGAGTTTTTTCGGCAAAACCGACTTTTTTTAAATTTGACAGTTATAATTTTATGTATTTATTTTCGCGCCCAACTTACTTTGCTTTATATTTGTTACATGAGGATATTTATTATTCAGAATGTTTAGTAAATTGTTATTTTTAACATTGGATGATTGCGAACAAAGCAGTATTACAAATATAAACCTTGCAAGAAGGCGTTTTAACTAATCTCGAGCTTCGCTCTCGATCATTTATCCAACGCTCGGCTGTAATGAAACTTTTCCTTGCGCGGTTTGTAACATAAATTTTCGAGATCAGTACAAATATCAGAGAAAAGGGAGATTTATTTGGTACTTTAATGTATGTTTGAGGACTTCATGTTTGATACGTGGAAAGGCCCTTTAACAGTGTAGAATTTTCGAAGTAAATGCAACAATAATTCTAAACTTAGACATTTAGGTTTATCGGATCAAGTCCAACTCTTAGATTATATAATGTGACACCTACAATAAAAAGAAAAAGTCGAGAGATACATTCCCAGGAGCTTGGTATGTTACATTTTGTTGCTTATTAATTTCATTCGTTCCTTCTTTACCTAACAAAAATGCTTAGCAATAGTTTGTGTCTTTTTTAGGCAAAAGAAAACTAAGGTGGAAGTGCAACTGATTGTCAATAGCGATACATCAACTTACGAAACTTCAGATGCCCATGCATCAACTTCTATACAGGGCAATGAAATATCCAGTGATTTAATTGTAATTCTAAAGAAAGAAGCATCTGATTTAAAGTTGGTTGCAAAGAAATACAGAAGCCAGATAAAAAACTGTGCAAATACAAGAAGCAAAACATAATGCTTAAGCAAAAAATCTTACAGCTTCTTCTCTTACACCCATTTAGTCCCATGTGAGTGTGTTTGGCAACAAATGTATTTAGTCATTCAGTGCATGTAGGCATCCTGTGTAATGTGACTCTTCATAACTTACCATCCGATGCAATACACACAGCTGATTTCATCGAACACATAGATACTCTGTTTGACATATTTAAATATGTAGACAAGATGTATAGAAAACCACTCTGTAAAATCTAATTATCACATGATCAAATTAGATGAAGTAAAAAAATCCTTAAAAGAAATCAAGGTATAGAATACTACATTAATCAACCCTTTGTGCATAAAAGGTGGATATCAAACATCAATGCCTTAAAATTACTCTGGAATGATTTATAAAGTGATTTTAATTTTCAAATATTATTTACATGTCGGCTTACGCAGGATTGTATGAAAAATTTATTTTCTATAAGATACAAAGTTGGTAATAATGTCACTCCAGACAGTGTAAAATTTTGCTGAAATTTAAGGTCGATTATAGCTAACCAGTTGCTACAACCATCAGCTGACAGTAAGAAAGTGTAGCGGACGTTAAAGCTAAATTAATATTAAATTGTGATATTAAACAAAATATGGAAAATGTTTGCGATAGTTGCTGTAAATTATTTTTAGATAAATATATAAATGTATTAATTAAGGCTTTTGTAAATCATCAAAATGAAAAAAATAGGGAGCAGAGAAGAACAAAAATAAAATCTAAAAATCTCAAATTAAAGAAAATTACTCACAATTATATATGCTACTTTATTTTACCTACTCCTTCCTAGCTTTAGGTGGTAGAATGTAATTATTGACTGATTAGTATATGTACTTTCAGATTCAATTCCTTAGTTGTGGAATAATGACAATGTTTGATATTGAAAGTTTAGCAACTTCTACATCGTTGTAGCAACTTACTTGTATGATCTAGGTTAGACAACAAATGTCGACAGCACTGTCGCGAGAATGCTTAACAAACGTTGAATTTTCCAAACGCGCAGTTTTTATTCAAAAATTATATCATCAGGACACTTCCGAAAAGATGCACATTCCATTTGTATTTATTGTTGATAAAATATGTATGAAATTATATAATATAATACATAATGTAGACGTACATACATAGGACCTACACAAAATTTGCGTTGTATAGTTAAAATAAATAATAATAACTAATACAAGAGTCTTATAAACGATTTAATTTAATATTTCCATTTCCCATATTAATCCAAGATATATGTGAAAATCTTCCCTAGTTAATTCTTTCCACGACAATATTCGTGAATTTCGTTTGTTTGAAATATTTTCTTTTAAATTTTTGGCGTAGCTGTTAGTTTCTCTTAAAATAAGGCTAAAGAATTTACCGTCAGTAAACAAATTAAAAAAATCAATAGGATTACTTCTATTCGGCATGTTTGAAAGTGCTCCGGCATTTGCAGTAAAGTCGATTTTTTGTAAGTTAGGTAGCCCAGGGGTCTATGTAATATTACGAGTGTTTATTTTAGATCGCCCTTTCCTATTTGTTTTACACTTATCCAAATCATTATCACAAACGATTAAAATATTGACATGTAAATTATTTTGAACATCATCAATAATGGTTTCGTTAATTTCTTGCTATATTTCATCGGGGAAGGGACACTACCCCGAATGCCCGTAACGCCAATACGATTTTTGTACGGTCCATATCGCCGACTAGGGACACTATGCCGACGGACACTACGCCAACTAGTGCACCAGGGACACTAAGCCGAATGTGACCACAACGCCGACTATCAGAAAAAAAAATTAAGGACACTACGCCGACAGTACCCACATCGCCGACAAGTGTACAAGAGACACAACGCCGACCATGCCCACGTCGTCGGCGGACACTACGTCGACAGTGCCCACATCGTCGACAAGTGTATAAGGGACACTTCGCCGAATTTGTCGGCAATGTGAGTACTGTCGGCGTAGTGTCCCTATTAATTTTTTCTAATAGTCGGCGTTGTGTTCACGTTCAGTTTCGTGTCCTTTGTACACTTGGCGATGTGGTCATTCGGCGTAGTGTCCTAGACCCATTTCATCTTCGCTATCACTCCCCCATTCATCATCAGAGACATAACTTCTATCGAAATCTTTATCACTGCTATCACATTCTAAAATGCACTTTAGTACTTCATCAGTCATAAATTTGTTCGCTGAAAACTGTGCTCTTTCGATTGTGAAGTACCTGGGATTTGGTCGTCTGACACATTCAATTTATAAACGAAAAACTAGAACCAAGCACTAAGGCGCGTTCTTTATGACACATATAACGGTCCACGAAAATATCCGAAGCTTAACTGAACGCCCACATTAATAGGACAGTACTGAACAGCGCTATAAACTGAGCCGCCACAGAGGCGACCTTGGCGCTGAACGTGTTAATATACTACTAAAATAAAATTTAAAAAAGAATTTTTATCTTCTTAGGGGAATATTTTAAATTTGTCAGTACAATTTATTTCCATCATTTGAAACAAAAATAAAATAATTTCTGAATTATAAGATACATTTTACACAAAACACTTGAGGTCCTTCTAAAAATAATTTATTTCCCCATTATTTAGATAGGTATCCTCTACTTCCAAATCATTGAATAGTTTATCTTCAAAATCGCTAAAACTGCTTGTCAACACTCATTTTAAATTTACAAGGAAACTTTCTACTTCAGAACTAAATAGTACCAGATTTTATAACCACATTATCATAAAGTAAACATGAATCAAATTCAAACTCATGATATAGCACGAAATTTATAATAACTTTTTCACATCAAAACAGACCAGACGTTTATTTTAGTAGGTGAGTAATTCTATCTAAAATTTTTCAAGGTTTTAGAAACTTGACTTTTACATAATAGTATATTTCACCAACATTTGAAATTAATTAAAAAATATATAAGGAAGATTCACCAGTGTTAACGTGAGAAGTGAGACACACTATAGAGAGCGTTATAAGCCATATAGGTAATATGTGTGTTTCTTGCAAGTCCTATCAAAACTTAATATATAAAACTGAACTTGTTCATAATTTTGACTATGTTTTCATTATGGTTCACAAGACAATCTTATTCTATTTTTTAATGTTCTATATTAATCTACTTTCAAAATTAAAAAATTTTCAAAAAAATGTGGACATGATAGATAGAATTTATATATGTATAAATTTCAGGACTTGCAACAAATTCTCAATTCCAGTAAATTATTTGGTTTATTGTTTGCAATAATTTTCAGAGGTCACAGTATAATGGTTGATAGTGATACCATTTTATAAACTATAGACATATTTCGTTCCTTCAAAAGTAATATTTTGGGAATCAAAGATGTAAAACATAATATTTACAATTTGCCTTCCGGTACAACTCGCCCATTTTACAATTTGCAATTGTTAATAAATTACGAGATTTTAACCGAATGACACATTTCTGCCATGTATTTTTATAGGTTGTTTGAAGCAAAAAATCCATCGTATGCAGAAAATTGCAGTTGGCAAAAAGTGATGAAATTTCACAACAAAACCAAATGTTTAAATAATCGACACATTTCTGCCAGCAATTAGATATCAGAAAAATAATGGGCAGATAATTTGTGCATGTGTGACAAGTTTTTAATAATTATTTAAACTGTACCAAAAATGTACTAAACTTGTAACCACTAGTCAATTGTTTTTTTATTTCACAGGTGAGTTCAGCTTAAATAATTAATAAAAACTTGTCGACCATACGTAATTTATCTGCCCCTAATTTTTCTGATATGCATGAAAATGAAATTGTTGTCAAAAAGATCAAATTTATATAAAAGATAAATAAAAAAATACATGATATAGGGGAGGGAGGTACATTTGACCATTTTTACAAAACATTTTTTATATTAAAAAAAAGATCGAATAATTAAAACAATTTTTTCCTTATAAAATGGCTTACCATTTTAGCAAACGATTAATATAACATAAAAGCAAAATATGTTGAAAAGTAAGAAAATAAACTGGCCTTATTTTAACATTTCATTTGTTCAAATTTGCCCCCTACATGGGGCACCTTTGAACTGGCCTGGAGGTAGTTGTGAACAAAGTTAATAAAATATATTGTATGGACTGAAATCAATACCAAATGATATTAGCGACATTATACGTAAGGTACCACCATGTATAATGGGTTCTAGTAATAATGTCGTTAATGTTAACGTCGCTGCATTCAGGGTTTTCTGGCATTAACAACTTATACAAGTCTACTCTTTTTGTTACTTTTCTTTTTAAGTATTTCACTTTATATTCGTCTTTCTCTAGTTTTAAACTTACTTGGGCTACGCAATGTTTGACACTTTTACCCACAAACTTTACTAAAACATAGTCTTTTTCTGCAAGTTCCTTTGGGTTTTCTTCTATTTCTTTTTTAACCAATATTTGCTCCTCTAAATCATCTGAATCATCATGGACTGAGTAACTGTCCTCATCATCTGTTTCAGACCCCAGTCATTCATTTGTGTCTTGTTTTTTCAATTGTTTCTTCTTATTTCCTCTTTGTCTATCAGCGATACCTTCATCTCCCAGTTAAGAGTAGGTTTCTTTTTTTTTTAGCCAAACGTCTCAAAGTTTCTTTGTCAATATTTTTTTCTGGGGTCTCTGTAAAATCCTAGATTTCTTTTTCTAGGGTTTTGGTTCCAACTCTTCTTACGAGGAGCCGCTTTTGGTAAAAGCCTTGCCATTTCAGGGGTTGGAATAGCGTTATCAAAATAATACTTTCCTAAGTCAGTCTCCATATTTGTGTCCAAGCAATCAGCCTGCAAATTTGTATTGGAGCAGTTAGGTAAAGAATTCAATGTTTCTATATTGGACTTAGGCACTGAGCTCATTAAGGTATTAGTTTGAAGGGCCACATCCATATCGGCGTATTCTGCTCTAAAGGCCAATCTGTCACAATGGATGCTTCGAAGTCTCATCTGAGAAAACATTTCTGGAAAATGGCCACGTTCCAGTTTTTGCAAATCCAGACGTGATATTTTTAATTGTGAACGAATTTAGATATGCGCTGTTTGGTAATTCGGCCAAACCGTGGATGGTTAATGTTTATTCAGGATTACTGAGTTGCCAATCATTTTGAGCAAGAGCAGACTTAGATTTGAATGGACCCATTACCGACACATCCAATGGCGGCATTCGATGTGTACAGTCAGGAGGGAAAATCAGCAAGACCTTTCCATTTTCTTTGGCATATATGACAGTTTCCAATGAGAAATGGCTTTCATGATTATCCATTAAAATCAATATAGGGTCTTCCTTTGAGGGTTTCGTATGTCTCTGAAAATGCTGCAACACTTTAATGAATAGGGGAGCCTTCATCCAACCACTTGTGGCGTATTTGCCAGACCAAGAGCTCCAGATGGACCTCCTCTTAGCATTTCATCATTAAATTTGGCTCTTGGAAACACAAATGCTGGAGGGATTGTATTTCCACTGGCCAGTACAATAGAACACATTGTCACTAGTTGTCCTCCTTCAGACGAGACTACCTGATCCACTTGTTTTGTACCTTTCTTTGCAACTACGTTTGGTGCTTCGACTACCGTAGTTATGCCAGCCTTGTCTAGGTTCATAATTTTTTCCGCCTTGAATGGGTAATACCTAAGGGCTCGTACATAATTGTCAAAAAATTGGATCATGTTTGATTTATTAAAACTTGTTGAAGACGGACAAATTTGTATTTTCAGGTTTTCTAAGCATCAGCTGTTGATGGGATCGCATCAAAGATTTCAACCAGTCTATGCCATCCCAATTTGCTAGATACGTGCGTTTGACTAGTTTTACGTAACTATAAGCTAGTTTTCTAATGTTAATGTAAGTCAAACCATGGCGAAGTTAACAGCACTTGATTATGTATTCTTCCAATAGGTTTTCGTGTTGTAAAAACCTGTCTAGCCGTATATTTTGAGCTGTAATCTCCTCCATCTTTTTCTCTCCCATCGCCTTTTTTAACCCTGCTGTTCTCCTCGACAAGACCATACACTTGTGCTCTTTCAGGTCATAATCACCCCAACTCCTGAAATATGAATTAAAACCAAAATAACAACAATTTTTATAGTTTTATTAACTTTATTTCTCTAATGCAATGTTTTTTATATGAAACGTGAAACTTACAATAAATTCAACCAAATTTAAATAAAAAAAAGAAAACAGAATAAAAAATGTTTGGTAGTATTTCAGCCCATTTGTCCCAAAATTCTCTAATAGGAGCCAATTTATCCCGTAGCCTTCTTTCTTGACGATCTTCTTTATTATCAAACCGTAACACACGTGATATATAATAAAATATTTTCAACGACATTGTTGCGCGAAAAAGAGGTCTGCCTGTTTCTGCATTCTACAAACTTCTCGTAGATTCATCATGCGATCTGTAGACTCCTCCTAACAGTAACAAACCTATATACGCCTGCAATGTAATGTCATCTAATTCTTGCCACATGTCACCGTACACTCTACGACCTACGATGTTAGTCATTTTCAAAATTATACTTTCCAGAGAACTATTGAAAAATAGCTGAAATGTAGATTTTACATCTTGGACTCGTGCATTGCTGGATCTAGTTGGACCTGGAGCGACTTTTATGATATTTGCACTAGTTGCACGCTCTGATTGAGGAAATGGATCTAACATCCAAGTTATGGCATTATCTTTAGATTGAACCGATTGAGCAGGAGGCATCAATTGCGTAGGATTTGTTGATCCAGCATCGTCGAAAAAATCATCGTCTGACTGTTCATAATCACTATCTTCACTGATATGATCTTCCTCTTCAGAAGCTTCATCGTCACTAATGTTACTGAAATTATCAATAAGTTTTTCGAAGTCTTCACCACTAAGATATTTTTTTGCCGTTATTATTATTTCAGCACTTTAGAAGAACTAGTAGTACGTACAACAAACCGCACCTTACTCTGCGACATAACAAACAAAACTGTCGGTTGCATACTGCGAAATGATATTTATACCTGCTGCAAGTTGCAAGTCTGTTCCTGTTTTGACTTCCACACACGGTTACAGACCTGCCGAAAATGCTGTAGTAACTCGCATAGGTAGGTACATTTGAACAAGCATGTGATGATATGCATATTATCTATTCTCAAATTTCAATATAAAATAATTGTAAATACAAATTTATACGTCCTACTAATGTATTACAATGTAACAATCATGTTTAAAAAAATAAGGAAAAAAAATTTATTAAAACAAACAAGCCACCTTATTCTTCAATGGATTAGAAACAAAGTCATTAACTACGAAGTTTAGATATTAATAAACAAAAAAGTTATCTAAGCAACAATTTGATTTCGGGTCATATAGACCCAAAGAGAACAGCAGGGTTAAGTCTGTAGAACAATGTTATGTGAACTAGACCATAACTTGCTGCGACTCCTCTAATGGACATTTTTGGTTCTTTTACAGCACGTATTGCAGTGGTCATATCTTCCTCTATAGGCTTAGATCTCTTTTTCTTATACGTTCACACCATTTTCTAAAAAAAAAAAAACAGAAGTCAACAGGATTTGCACATGTGAACGCTGTTCAAATATACCTCTATGATGATGTTCATATCTGCCCCAGACGGCCACATTCCATATTTTCGTGAATAACAAAATAAATATTAAAACACAAAAATGTAGTAAAACATGCATTTACCCAGTATACCCCTAGAAACTAAAATAAATATACTTACCCAATCAAAGTTATTACACTTGAAAACAAAATTACAAAAATAAATTTACCGACACAAACATGAAAAGCATGTGCTCACACCACAAACATTGCGGAATAACTAAACCAACACCAGCCGGGTGCTTATGCCCCTCTACCAACCCTTCCAGATGTTGACAGTGGCGGTAAATTTGAATGTGTTCAAATGTACCCCGTTTTCAAATGTACCCCCCTCCCCCTAAGTATTTTAATTTCTGATTTGTAATTGTATGAAATAATGGAAATTCTCTTGTGTAGAAATTTGTCAATTATTTTAACATCTCGTTAGTTTTTTGCCATTTTACATGTGTATTTCAAAACTTTGCACTGACTTTTTTGCTTCAAACATCCCATGAAAATACATGGCTAAAATTTGTTAAAAGTTTAAAATCTCGTCATTTATTAACCGAATGCAAGTCATAAATTTTATCTTATTTTATGTATTTCACACCCAAAACATTACTTTTCAAAAGGCAGAATATGTCTATGATTTATAAAATAGTGTCATTACCTGCCACTCTATAGTTACACAATAGAAACCTGAACATGAAAATAACAATATTTACTTTTATGTATTTATTTAAAAAAAGATTTGCTTTTACCCAACTATGAGTACATTTACACTAACTCCTAATGTTAGTTTTACAACTACAGATTTTAAAACTCGTATTTTAGGTAAGTTGTTGCATAAATGTTAATAATATAACATCAATAAATTAAATAAATCAATTAAGTACCAACATAATTTTATTTACCATATTAATCTTGAAAAGAAACCATGTGTTTCGTTTAATTTTGTGCTGCTTATGTTATAATACAATTTAACACTTAAAATCACTAATTTCTATATAAAGTAAATATGTACAGCTAATCTATTACAATTATAATTAATTTTACCTTATGCAACCTAAGATTTTATGTGCTATGAGGAGCAGGAAAAACTAACATTGAGGTAACATTAACTAAATGCAGTTAAGCACTTTCATGGTTTAGAACAACATACCTAAGGATTTTTAATGTAAATCTCGGCAACTTTACACACTTGAAAGTTTAATGTTTACATGTATTACAAAGCTGGTTTCGCTAATGTCATGTCCACATTAGAACATGTGTAGCAATAGCAAGCCAATATTATAAGTTCAATTGTGACTGTTTACACAGAAGTGTATGCTGGTTTTACCACAACCGGTTGTTATAAAACCGACATTAGATGTCCATGTAAATGTATTCTATAAACCCCACAATTAATTTGTTTTTATTTATTTCTTCAATATATTTATTACCACATTCAAGTTTTAGTATCAAATGTAATAGCTTATAAAGCAAATGAATATTACCTGAATAATACTTACTTGGGCTGTCATCAGATACAACAATTGAGCCATTACTAATCAATGATGAATCTATTACAAAACTTGATCCCTCATCAGATGTTTCATGCTCCGATACGTCTACAAGGTAAAGTGTAAGTAATGTTTTTTACTACTGCAATTAATACCTGGTGTTTCGGGAATATACTCCATCACAAAGGCTCAAAAGTGGATGATGGCTCTTTAAACTGTTAACAAGAAATAGGTTAATAATTGTATTGTATGTTTAATACCATAATAATATTACAGAATGCAATGTTGATTTCAAAAAATTATAAAAATTTTAACAGAATAAGAAAATGTACCTTAAGAATCTTATGTGCATGTAAAATTCTAAAATTAATAACGTAAAATATTCAAAGTTTTGATTTCAATTTCATTCAATACTAGGGTGTTCATTTTTATACAGTTGGTTGTTGTGAACCGTTACTATATACGGGATGATATCGCAATTTAGTACTACCATACAGTCTTAACCGAACAAAATAGTTAAGCTTCTCCCCAAAAATTCCCGCAAGATTTAAATGCAACGTTTTCATAGGTCGCATTTTTGAAGCACGGAAACACATACTTGCTTTCAACTGTTGTAGTTCAGAACTGACATATCCAACCTGTCCTAGCCAGTATTAAAAATATGACTATTTTGTAATTTTTGGAACAAACAAAACAACTCCATTTTGTTGAACCTCTTAGCACCTATAAAGAGCTTGACATGCAGACGGACCGTTAGGTTTTAGCTATTTTTTTGTACCACTACTACTATTTCATTTATCCGACACTAATAATTGTGACGCCAGATATTTATATTTCCCATAAATGGCGTTCAACGTGTTAACCTCAAAATTTCCTATAAAAAATCGTAACTGAAATACATTTTTAATATATTTTAAATGAAATATTCTTTTCTGACTTAATCAAATCCAACTTATTACTCTGTTAAAAATAGGCACATTTTGAAATCACTTTGTACATAAAAAAAGAAACATTTAGGGATATTTATGGATTCACTGTTGTTGGTAACTTTAACTTTAAATTCATATTTTGTGTAACGGTCATAGTTCTTTCTGTAACTACAAACAATAAATATTATTTTTTATTAAATAAAAAGACGCATTTAAAATGAGCAATATTTTAGAATCTTTTTCAGTAAATGCACATGATAAATATTACAATATCAAACAGTTCATTAGTGCAACTTCAGATTATATGCGAACAAAGGCAGAAGATTCTGCAAACCTAATGAATAGACATTTACAGGTGACCCATAAAGCACAGTTGTAGTCCATTACTTATTAACGTCCTTGTAGCTCATATGTGAAACAGACGATTTAAGTATATTTGATCCACATACGAACGTAGTCTCGGAATTTATTGTTTGTTTACATGAACTATTATCTATTATAGAACCTGGATGTGTAACATCATGGGCTTGTGTTAGCATTCTTAGTTTAATGTGTAAAAATCCAACTGCGAGAAGTACATTAATACAAACATATCAGTTTATTCCTTTATTAACAAAATTGTTAAATATTCAATTAGCGCTAGATAAAAAGTTGCGTATTTTGTTATTAATGCAAGTTCGTGCACTAATACTGTTGAAAACATATTTTAATTGCTTTATTGTAGGAATTGTCGTGCGGTATAAAAATTTCTTGGCAAATACCCAATTTATCACAGTTAATGACTATTCTTACTCATTGGATTGAATGTGGTGAAGAACAAATTGTGACGTTATCGTTGGCTATTTTAGTTAATTTGTGTTATAAAAATCTACCAGCAGTACATACATTATCACAATGTGTTGATATTAAGAAATTTATTCGAATTTGCATGCCTTTAAAAGTAAGATTATTTCTCTAAGTTAATTTGTTTTTATTTTAATTTATTTTAGGGACTAAAAATTGAAGTACATGTATGTAAATTACTTGTAATATTGGACTATATGAATGGAAAAGTTCCAGAAGGAGCATTTTTAAAGTTAATTGAAGTTACGTTTAAATCATTAATTGAAGCATTTAACACAAAAGACTGTATGTTACTACAACATATTGTGGAATTTTTTCTTGATATATGGGATCCAAATTGTCACAGTAAAATTTTGTCACATTTTAGCAATTATGAGAATGAAGTTGAATGTTTATTGTTGGTAGGTAATCCTATAATTTTTTTAACTTCATTTATTTTTCCTATAAGAGTAATTATTATTCCTGTATTTATTATTATGTAGCAAAAGCTTTGTTTTGAGGTAATTGAGATCGTGATGTCCGTCTGTGTAGGTGTTTGACCAAAAAGATCTGTGAAATGGGATTGAGTTGGTAGGTCAGTGGTAACACGAATTGCTTAGCATTCTGGAGGAAATGGGTTGTTACCTTCTACCTTTTAGGTAGAACAGTTTTTTTTCATACACATAAAGTGGCATTATCACTGCATATTCACACATCATGTGTGAATGCTGAAGTAATAACTTCCCATCAGAACCCTAACTCTGTTCCTTCCAATTTTATTCTGAATGCACCTATCCTTAATCCCACTAGGCATTCATACTTAATATAGGTATATATGGAATGTATCATGGTAGCCGAAGAAGCTTGTAAAGATCAAGCAGGTTGGCCTCTCTCTTGGGGAGACATTGAAACATGTTGCCTTTAACTTTTTCAAAATGTGTTGATTTTGTTCAAATCTTGTACACTGCTGGTGTATATAGGGCCAGCCCGAAGAAACGCGAGGTTCAGTGCAAAGTTGTCTTGCAACGCCTTTTAACAAGTTTTGTACAACAAAATCAAATTTTTTTCGATTATTCATATGAATTTAATTGATTATTAAAATTCATTCACTAATGACAAAGGTAACTAATTGTTACAGAAATTTTTAAAGATTGTAGAAACTAATGAATTACACAATTTTCAACTCTGAAATTTTTGTCATCTTCATTATTTTTAAGGAACACCCTATATATTTTTATAACATTCAATAGAGAGTTTTCCAATGAGTATATTGATGCATCATTGATACTTTTATTTCCAATAACATAAATATTTAAAAAAAAATGAACAAAGTATGTCTAAATAATCTAATTTAACTAATAAGAAATAAAGAGAGCTCATCAAAGTGCAGAGTGCAAATTCATGCTTATGGTTAGTACTTTCTTACTTTAACTTATGTAAATGTTGTTCGTAGACTGTTCAGGAGCCCTTCTCCTCTTCAGCCCTAGTAATTCTTTTTTTGTTGGTGTTACGCTTTTTTAGATTTTATTTAAAAAATTATGTTAATCGGTTTAGGTGTTGTTTAGCTGGGTGTAACGTGCTACGTGTGGTTAATCCAATTCGTTTGCCGGTATCTTATGAGGTCATCATCAAATAGACATGGGGATGCGGAGGGCACATGGAGTATTATCTCGGGATTCTTCTCTGTGCTTGGTATGGTCGCCAAGGAGTTATATTAGGATCGCGGAGGGTGTTCGAATTTTAGTTTGGGTATTTTTCGTGGGAATTGAGGAAATCAGTAGTTGTAGGGAGTGGTAATGATCTCTCTGGTTGGGATTGTGTCGCCGAAAACTCTTTTGTGTGCAAAGTTTCTTTGTAATATCTGTATTCTGTGTGTGATGGGTGGTATGTTTGCGTGGTGTATTGTGACATCGTTAGTGTATCTGAAGGATTACCTGTGTATACGTCTGAATATGCGGCGTTCATAAAAAGCGATAGAGGAGAGGTGATTAGGGTTTATGTTAGTGTATATGGGTGCTCGGAAATCTACAACAGTGCGTATGTATGTTTTGTAGGTGTGTTGTAGTGTTTTGAGGTAGCAATCTCGGAACCTACCCCGGAGGGTGCCCAGTAGGTTTGCTCGGTTTTTTATCATGTTAAGTGTTCTTTGTACATGGGGAGTCTTTCGTGGTTTAGGGCGAGGGAAATATTGCTATCGGCTAGGTTTGGAAAAATATCTTCGTGGTAGTTAGGATGTCGGAAGAGGATTGCTTGGGGTTTTGTTTGGATTGAAGGACAGTAAAGTTTCGGAGGGTTTTGGATATGAGGCTGAAGGCTGTTTCGATTCACCGCCCAGAAGGCAGTGTCATCCGCAAACTGCGCAACGACTACTCCGGGTTGTGTAACTTCTGGAATTTCGGAAGTGAAGATCGGGGCTAAGGCAGAACCTTGCGGTACGCCTGCTGAAGGTTGCAACTAATCGGAGGTATCGTCTACTTTGACTCCGAACTAACGGATTAGTCAGGTACGAGAGTAGGAGTTTGCAGAAGGGGTCGGTGTTCAATTCTCTGATTAGAGAGATTGAGTATTTGGGGTTTAATGTGAGGGATACGCCGGCACTCGTATCAATTGTAGACTAGACCTCACAACCCTGTTTGAGTAATTGAATAAAAATGGGATTCATTCAAAGACTGATTTATTTGGTATTATTTACACCTTATATACAGATTTTAACATTACGTAGTTTATTGTTTGACCCAGTTAATAGGTCATGTTTATTCACTTAAGCGCCTTTTTGTGCTTACTAGTTACAATGTACATAATGTGAGTGTGTGTGTGTAATTTCAACCTTGCACACTTTTGTATCAGCATGTTTGTTGCAGTAATTAACCTGGTTCATATTCATTCTACTTACTAATCGTTTTACATATTTTTTAATTGTTATGTCTTAATTCTAATTATATTTCTCAATTACTAAAAAATTGTTAAAATATCCTGTTTAATCTATGCAAGATTAAACAGTCGGGTATGTTCAGGTTGCTGCGGATCTTGTGCAGGAGACCGGCGTGCGAGACCTTGTCAGATGCTCGCTTACTGTCCTGAAACAGCCAGGTTGCATTGCTTGTGATTGAATGCTCTGGTGGTCTCTGTAAGCAGCTTCAACAAGGGATCGTAACACGTTCGGTTGGGACGGAATCCGAATTGGCTATTAGAAAGGAGTTCATTGAATTCAAGGTGGTCTCTGAGTAGCCTGGCTAGAATTTTCTTAAATCATTTTCCGGGGAAGCTCTGGAGGGAAATGGATCTATAAGAGGAGGGCGTGGTTAGGTCGGAGTGAGGTTCGGGTACCATGATAGTGGAGGCCGATTTCCAGTCCGTCGTGAAGTGGGATAGGGTTAGGCATTTGTTATAAATGTCGGGGAGTAATCGGAGGACTGATTGGGCAGATGTCGGAGAATTTGACGATTTACGCCGTCATGGCATGGGGCTGAATTGCGTCCTTTTTTAAAATAACGCGTTATTAATAATCACTTTTTTGTTTGTTAGTATGCTCATGCTTATGAATACTATTTTACTTATTATTAGCTTATATATATATATATATATATATATATATATATATATATACTGTTCAGGAGTCCTACTCCTCTTCAGCCCTGGTCAATCCATTCTTGTTGGTGTTGCGATGTTTTGTGTTATTGTATAGTTACAATCATGAGATGTAGTTATTTTTGGTGCAAAAAAAAAGAAAAAAAGATTTAGGTTCATTTGAATATTGAATAATGTGTTAATTGGTTTAAGTGTACGTGTTGTTTAGTGGGGTGTAGAGTGCTTAATGTGGTTAATTCAATTCGTTGTCCGGTATCATCCTAGGGCGTCATCGAATAGACGGAGGGATGCGGAGGGCCTATGGGATGTTATCTTGGGATTCTTCTATCTCCTCGGGGAGGTCGTCAAGGAGTTGTGTAATGTTCGCAGGGGGATGCTTCAATTTTAATTCAGGTTTTCTTCGTGGGAA
Source organism: Vesta saturnalis (assembly GCA_036346205.1). Lineage (NCBI taxonomy): Eukaryota > Metazoa > Arthropoda > Insecta > Coleoptera > Lampyridae > Vesta > Vesta saturnalis. The sequence goes on from JARFJB010000176.1 coordinate 2,227,927, forward strand.
TTGGGCAAAGCGGTAGTTGTAGGGAGTGGTAAGGATTTCTTTCGTTGGGATAGTATCGCCGAAAATTCTTTTATGCGCAAAGTTTTTTTAAAGTGTTTGGATCCGGTGTGTGATTGGTGGTATGTTTGCGCGTTATGTTGTGAGGTCACTAGGGTACCTGAGGGGTAACCTGTGTATGTGTCTAGAAATTCGGCCTTCACAGGAGGCGATAGAAGAAAGGTGATTGGGGTTTATATGGGTGCTCGGAATTCCATAACAGCGCGGATGTATGTTTTGTAGGTGTGTTGAAGTGTGGCAACGTCTGATTCTACCCCAGAGGGCGCCCAGTAGGTTTGCGCGGTTTCTAATCCTATTGAGTGTTCTTTTTACATCAGGGAGCCAATTGAGGGTTCTAATGAAGAGGATTCCTAGGTAGGTGATTTCATCTTGGAGTGTGAGTCAAATGTTAATTTTGAGATTATATTTAGTATGGGCGCACTCTCGCATATGTTGCGGCAAATGGTTACTAACGTCATGTTTCATAAGAGCGGCTGTGTCAATGATTATTGATATCATTGTATGTTGGTTTATATCGAATCATTTTAAGATGAGGAATTTCTAGTCTTACGTTAATCACCATACACACTATATATTACTTACTTTGTCCTAGCCCTTTCTACCTTTAGGTGTAAGGCTGGAGGAGTTGAATCTTGTACTTTGGTCTCCATTGCGTTAGATTTTATATTCCCTCCCTATATACACGGTGATCAACTTATACTCCGGAGTTCAATAACTCCGTTACCTTAAGAGTTATGAAAGAAGTTTTAAATAAATGTTGTTCATAAAGTTTTAAAATTATTTAATAATATATAGAGTATTTGATAGTCACAGCATATCAAACTTATGTTTTTTTAATGGAACACCCTGTATATTATGTCCAATTTCAATTAGGCTCATTTTTCCTATTCCAATGATAAATGTTTTTACTAGTTTCTACAGGGTACTTTTAAAGAAATGGCCATTTTTATTTGAAAATCGTAATGAAATCGTCACCCTATATTATGTAAAATAAACAATTGAGGGCTAATCTCTCATGGGCAAAGTAATTTCGTGATAGTCTGTTTTTGTTAAAACTTATCACTTTTGTGATAACTTGTATTTTTTGTACAGGATGATCCAAAATTCACATCCATGATTATCCCGGTTATTTTAAATGGAACACCCTCTATTTTATATCATCTCTGAAAAGTACTTAAAAAATACTTTTACTCTTCTTAAGCATTCCCTATACCTAAATCTTACATTTATTGATCTATTTAGATTTTTAAAAATAAAAGCGACATTTTTGACATGACTTCAAATTTTCATGACTATAATGTATTATTTAAAAATACTGTTAGTTTAATAAGCTCTGTATCAATACTATTATTGTCAGGTAAAAAGGACATACATCAAGTATAAACTATTGCAAATAAAACCACAAATTGTTTAACAAAACTAGGTACAACAGAGACCAAGAGTAATAAATGAAACAAAATTCTAAAAAATGGTAACAAAATAATATTTAAGTAACAAAGTTTTGATCTGGACATTAAAACATTGTAGATTGAGCAAAATACATACCTGCCCTTTACCGAAACACTGTTTCATGGATCGACAATCATTTTGCAGACCACATACATGTAATCAGGAGGGTGAACCTAACCTTTTTAGCTAGTATTTAATCACTCGATGATCGTTTCATTTACACCACATCGTCATCAGGAGGTTGAACTTAAATCAGTTTAATCATAGTGGCGAAGCGTGTTTCGATGAAGTGGTACTTATATTAACTGTTCAAAGTGGCCTTCTATTACATTTAAACAATGTTGTAGCCGATCTTCAAATTCTCATTTCTAGCCATTGGGATACTAATGTTTCTGAAAACCACTCTAATTCTATTTTTCATGTCCTCTGAAGTAGTTTCACGTAATTTATATACTTCATTTTTCATATACCCCCACAGAAAAAAATCTACTTTTGTTAGATCGGGCGATCTTGCAGGCCACCGAATTGGCCCTCCTCTACCTATCCATCGTCCTGGAAACTGTTCATGTAGTTGACCGTGATTCCGTGCGTTATTATGTATTGGAGCCACAACATGTAATACCACATGCGCTGACGTGTACGCAGGGGAATGTTTTCAAGAAGCACAGGCAACTGATTTTTCAGAAAATCTAAATAAACTTCACCGTTTACCGTTTCCTCGAAAAAATATGGTCCAATCACGAAATCGCCAGGAATACCACCCCAAACATTTAAAGACCAGATTGTTTGTGAAGTAGTAACTATTACATGAGAATTTTCTCTTGAATAGTAATGAAAATTATGTCTATTCAAACATCCATTTTTATGAAAAGTACATAATAAAAAAAATCTCTTTGATTGTGAACTTTTCTTTGAGCCCAATTACAAAAATTTATTCTTCTTCGAAAATCATCATCGAATAATTTCTGGTGGTGCATTTGATTATGATATGGGTACATCTTGTCTTTAGATAGTATTTTTTGTACACTTCTATAACTTATTTCTCGTTCCCTGGAAGTTTCTCGTATACTTTTATTGGGATCATCTGTAACTGCCAACAATACATTCAGTTCATTTTCTTCGGTAATAATAGTTTTCGTTTTTTCTTTCTTTTCATATACTTACAGTACCTGTATGATTAAATCGATCCATCACTTTTTCGATATTCCTTGTTTCAGGTAATCGGCGCTCTCGAAGTCTCTCGTGATACACCCTTACTGCTAGCAAGCAATTTTTATGACATTCACTTAGTTTCCAGATCATATCGACTAATTGCCCATTAGAAAAATTCATGATCAACTCAAAATTTGTACGTAAATAACAAGGAAATTAACCGAATAAAACCAAAATATTAATTTTACAAGATCTGTCAAATAATACTTTACAGTCAGGCAATCTGTAAAAAAAATTGCAGTGCCAAAAATGTCGCTTTTATTTTTAAAAATCTAAATAAAATAAGAACTGTAAGACTTAGGTATAGGGAATGCTTAAGATGAGTAAAAGTATTTTTTAAATACTTTTCAGAGATGTTCCATTTAAAATAACCGAGATAATCATGGGTGTAAGTTTTGGATCACCCTGTACAAAAAATAAAAGTTATTCCAAAAGTGATATTTTAACAAAACCAGACTATCACGAGATTATTTTGCCCATGAGAGATTAGCCCTCAATTGTTTATTTTAAATAATATAGGGTGACAATTTCATTACGATTTTCACATAAAAATGGCCATATCTTTAAAAGTACCCTGTAGAGCCTAGTAAAAACCTTTATCATTGGAATAGGGAAAATGAGCGTAATTTAAATTTGACATAATATACAGGGTGTTCCATTAAAAAACATAAATTTGATATGCTGTGACTTTATGAAATACTCTGTATATTATTAAATAATTTTGAAATGTGCAGCTTGACTTTATGAATAACTTTTGTTTAAAACTTTTTTTCGTAACTCTCAAGGTAACAGAGTTCTCGAACTCCTGAGTATAAGTTGATCACCCTGTGTGAGTGCTTTTAAACTGTGGGTTTTTATCATTACAACACAATTAATTTTTTTTTTTCTAATTTTTAGGAACTAGAAAATACTGCTCAAGGTGCAAGAGGAGATACATCACCTGACAATCAACCAGAATGTGTTGCAATTCTCTTAAACTTTTTACTCTTTGTGATGAAGACTAAGCAACCTAAATTAAAACTGTTACATTCAAGATTAGTAAATTTGGCATTAAAGTGGATACAAGTGGATGTTGTATGTTCAAGCGCATGTGAAATTTTGCGAATGTTAGCATTAAATTCCACAGATCAAACCTGCACGATTTTAGATCCATTACTCTCTTACCTTCCCATATTTTTGTTAGGTATTGTAAATGGACAGGATGATATGCTGACACATACAGAGAATAATAAACAATTAACATCTTTGATGGAACTCTTAAATGCTTTAATAAATTTACAAATGATAAGAACACGCGTATTAGCTATACTGAAACAGGAGTTATTTATTAAAATTTTTCAACCATTATTTGGTACAACTTTAAGAGCTAAATCAAGTCATTTAAATACATACACCTTAGAAGCTGTCTTATTATACGTAACTGCGATTGCTGTTATTAATGAATTAAAGAAGTATGAGGACATTTGGAAAAATTTCTTTATAGATTTAATGAAGCATAAGTAAGTTTCTATGAATTATTCTGCATGTAGCATTAGATGTAAGTAAATAAATAGGAATCATAAATTTATGCATCAATTATTTATATTCTTAAACAATATATAAAAACTTTGTTTACAAACGCCTTTGACTTACTATCTATTTGATGAATTCTGATTCAAGTATTAACGTTGTGCCATAACCATTTTATTTCAAAAACCCTTTTTCTCACCACCTTGTAATATAGAGTATCTCACTAAGCTCGGCCAGTGGTCATATGTTGGTAATAATTAGTGCAGAGGAAGAAATATAAAAAAAAAACTGCACAGAGGAAAAGGTGGAAAGAGTTTTTAAATTTGTAGGATGACCACTAAGGTACATAACAGATACACTGATTAGAAAATCAAGTTTTTCTGTAAAAGGTGTCATATTATGGTATGGCAAAGGTGTTTGCATTAAATTTCTCGAAAAATTTTTGTTTAAGATTCACTAGTCTACTTTTTGAAATGACATAGTGAGGGAAGCATAAACTTCTTTTGAAAAAAAAATAACTTCATATTGCTTTAACCAAATCTAATTATCTATTATCTATTAATAGTGCTATAAACTATATAATTTCACAAAATTTTTTCAACATCAAAATTAATTTAATTTTTCAAATTTCACAAAATTGTTTCGATTGTATAACTTTAATATACAAATAAAACTATAACAGCAAAAGCTAATCAGCACAAACAACAAAATCAAGTTTTAAATAGTCATTTTTTTTTCAAACACGCCGTTCTAATCTAACATGGGTAGCGAAATTTTAAAAGCTATCAAAAAGGTAAAAATTAGTATGTATAGAATTTTTTATGCAGATACCAACTGTGCTCTTTTTAACCAGACTAAGTTTGTTAGTTCCAGTTAAAGCAGTGTAAAATTATCTTTTTTCCCACTACTTTATTTTAAGAGGTGGGCTAATGAATCTTAAACAAAAAATATTCCAAAATTTTCTATAAATTTAATACGGAAACCGTTGTCATTTCTTAACTTGAGACTTTTTATAAAGCAACTTGATTTTCTAATTTAGTGTACGTATTACGGACTTTAGCGGCGCTCCTATCTACTTGAATATTATTTCCAGCTTTTTCTCTTGTGCAGTTTTATTATACCATTGATTTACCCAAAGTTCTGTGTTACCCAAATATGGCTCCTGGCCTACCTTAATAGTACATCCAATATAATGCGCTTAAGTATTTTATATGTATGTATGCATTCACAGTACATTCGAAAACAGATGTATCTGTATTTTTAGAGTTTGAATGTAAGCGGACGGTTACAGATTGGTTTACCACTGACCTTTATGGCTTGACTATTTCTTTAAGCTGTGTTATTAAAATGTATGAAATATTTTGAATATGTTCAAAGTGAAATGAGCATTCTGAATCACACTTAGATTATAGAAAAGAGGAGATGTAACATTGACTACTGCGCAGCCTGTCTTTTCTCCCACCCGAGATGTCCACTAATTATATCGAACAGTTCCGATAATGTCACAAAAGTTGTCGCCTGAGTACATGAAAGCCACGTGTTTTAACTGTTTACGTGTAGAGGTTAAGATATTGTAACTGCTTTTTGTGTTGTGTTTGCATCGAAAATTTGTTGAAAAAATGCCACTTGTTGTTAAAAACTGTATGCAGGGTGGGGTCTACTGCGTGGACGGAGGATTGCTCCTTAACTATTAGAGATATCAAAACCAATTTTGGTGTGGTAATCCGCAATCATTGGGCCTACATTCTAAAAATATTTAGGTATATACAGGGTGATTGACAAAAATATGCCAACCCAAACCTGTTTTTTTAAATGGAACACCCTGTATATTTTTGCATTTTTGGATTCACTGTTACATTTAGAATAAAAGTATAGAAATTTGTATCTGTATCACTAACCGTTCTGCAGATATCGTCACTTTAGTACCAAAATAGAGTTAACTTTGGAACCACGATGCGAGCGTTGTTACCACGATTTTGTAAATCTGTTTATACCACCGACTATTAATAATATCTACTAACAAACAAAGTGGGAAATTTTTCGAAAACATGCAAAGCTATACAGAATTATTAACTTACGCGAAATGTAATTTTTCTCAATTTTTTCAAATTCAGCACCCTGTATATTTTTTTCACATTTCGATTCCCCGTGAAAAGTAGATACTAATTAATAATAGATTTTATAGCCATAAGACGGACCCTTCTTGAGATATTGACATTTTTACGTAAAAATATTCTAAAATACAAATTTACTATGACAATAGAAATTCAACAAAACAATTCAGGTAGGCTAGCGGCTCGTAATAAAAAGGAACAATTGCATCTATTGTTTTGATGTTTGTATAATCATTAAAATATTGTTCCATTAGTTTGTGTTTTTATGGATTGTCGTTTTGTCAATTTTTCTATAAAATGAATTTTTCCAAAGAAAAAATGGTTGATATGATCTTTATTTACGGCGAAGCTCAAAGAAATGCTTTGCTGGCTACTGTGAACGATACCCAGAGAGAAGATAGCCGCGGAAAGCATCCTTTATGAATGTAGCTGGGAGATTTATAAATTCTGGAAGTGTGTGTTATCCCAAGCGCGCAAAAACAAGCCCAAATGAAGATGTTGAGTTTCAAGTTATGGCATCTCTTATAGAAAATCCGCAAATTAGTGCCAGAGAGGTAAGTACACACCTAGACCTAAATAGAAATACAGTTTGCAGCTTTATTAAAAAAAACAAATTGCATCCTTATCATATCGAGCAACATCAAGCTTTAAGTGAAATAGATTTTCAAAATTGTAAATCTTTCTGCCAGTGGGCAACTACTAAAGTAAATGAAGAACAAAATTTTGTTAATAACATTCTATTTACGATGACACAACTTTTCAAGATAATGGCAATATTAATACACATAACCATCATCACTATTCAGATACTAATCAACACATCTTAAGAGTTGTTGATCACCAACATCGATGGTCAGTTAATGTGTGGGGTGGTATATCAATTTTAATGTGGTTGGACCTTTTTTCTTTGATGGGAGTCTTACTGGAGAAAGATATTTACAGCTTTTGAAAAATGATTTACCCGAGCTTTTGGAAAATATCGAGGTAGATAATATTCGTAGGATGCGGTTTCAACTGGATGACGCCCCTACGCACTATGCAATCAACATTAGGCAATATCTCGATAGAAATTATCCGATGAGGTGGTTAGGACGAGGTGGTGTGCAAAACTGGCCAGCCAGATCAGCGAATCTTACGCGCCTCGATTACTTCCTTTGGGGCTACGTTGAAGAAAAAGTTTACCAACATCCCCCCACCACAAGCGAAGATATGAAAAATAGAATTAGAGCTGCGTTTCAATCCACTTCGCCTTTAATGTTGCGAGTGAATCTTTCGTTTACCGAGCGAATTGTAAAGGGTTTAGCTAGGCGCGGTCAGCATTTTAAACATTTAATTTGAATTTATGGTTTTATTCGTATATGTTTACTTGTTCAACTTATTTTTAGGTGTAGAGAATTATTGTATTGTTTAGTTATTAAGTTTTCCTATCAGTTAAAGTATTTATTTGCCATTCGTATTTTCTTATTTGCTCTGGATTTTGTTGTATTTGTTCTTCTGTATGTCAATATTTTCAAATAAAGCGTCTATATCTCAAGACGGGTCCGTCTTATGTCTATGAAACCTATTATCAATTAGTATCTACTTTTCACGGGAAATGGAAATGTGAAAAATATACAGGGTGTTGCATTTGAAAAATTGAGAAAAACTACATTTTGCGTAAGTTAATCATTTTGTATAGTTTTACATGTTTTCGAAAAATTTCCCAGTTTGTTTGTTAGTAGATATTATTAATAGTCGGTGGTATAAACATATTTACAAAATCGTGGTGACAACGCTCGCATCGTGGTTCCGAAGTTACCTCTATTTTGGTACTAAAGTGACGATATCTGCAGAACGGTTAGTGATACAGATACAAATTTCTATGCATATATTCTAAATGTAACAGTGAATCCAAAATGAAAAATATACAGGGTGTTCCATTAAAAAACAGGTTTGGGTTGGAATGTTTTGTAAATCACCCTGTATATACCTAAATATTTTTAGAATGTAGGTCCAATGATCGTGATTACACGAAAATTGGTTTTAATCTCTAATAGTTAAGGAGAAATCTCCGTCCACATAGTACATCCACCCTGTATACAAAAAAAAGTGAATGTTTAGACAAGCATAGGATTCATTTATTTTGGTAAGTTATTATTTTTTTACGTTTTGTATTTCAACCATATTGCTTTTAGAGTGTTTGAAGAGACATTCGGTGTATCTGGGAATTTATTAATTCATTAAATTCATTTTTCGATAACCATTGTTAACCTATTTTAATATATAATTGATTTTAAACGTCCCAAGAGACAAATTTACGAGAAAGGTGGAGGTTTGCTCTGAATTTATAGGAAGAACATATTTAAGAAACGCGTATGTCATTTTTTCAATAATGAGGATATGACTGAGTAAAGTAATGCCTTATCCAAAGTTAAAATGTTTATTATAATATTAATTTTTCTTTATAAACGTACGTATCAAAGAAAACTATGTAATCGTTTTTACTTTTCAAACACGCTTTTTACATATCTCGAGGTTTTGTGGCCTAAACAATACAAAAAACACATTTATAGAAAAAAAATGTCGTTTGATTGTGTGTGTGTGTTATCGATGAACGTTAACAGGTGCTCTAAAACATAATTTATTATACTTTACTTGATGATAATGGGAATAGCATTAGGTGGAAATATATTGTTAAATTGAATGAACTTCAAGAACAAGAAGTAATAAAGTGAGAAAATCTCATATTTATTATAAGAATCAAAAAATGAAAGTGAGACTAGCTACACAACTGTTTAGTAGTTCTGTTGCTCATGCTATTGAGTTTTTAAATCAAGTTTTAAAAATTAGCTTTAATGGTTCAAAAGATATCGCGCGCACTCACACACAATCAAACACGAAATTATTTTTTCATTAAATGTGTTTTTGTTGAGAAATGTAAAAAAAGGTGTTTGAAAATTTAAACCGATTACATAGCTTTCTCTTATACGTAAGTATATGAGAAAGCAATATTAATATATTATTTAGCGTAAATAAACTTCTAAAGCCAATTATTGTTGCAATTTCCTGAGTGTATTCCTGTCCAGTACACGCCTCCAGCCGTCCAACTAAAAAAAAGTGTTAACCTTCGCACACTTTATTATAACCAAGATGTTACATCTTCTCTTTTCTATAATCTAAGGAATCACATGACTGTCGACTGGCACATGTTTATAGTTAGACAACACAACCATGTAAATCAAGTGACTAAACTTACGCATGTTGGAGTTGATTGTTTCAGTGCATTGATTTTTGTTGTTAAACATTGTTCAAGAAGAATCATGTTATGTGCAGTGCATGCAAAATAGCTACATCTTTCAAAGTTAAAATAAATTGCCATAGTTTAATCAGGCTTAGCGTTAAATAAGTTTTCGTTTAATCTATTCGTTTTACCGAGCGAATTTGTCTAAAGGGTTTAGCTATTGGCGCGGTCAGCATTTTAAACATTTAATTTGAATTTATGGTTTTATTCGTATATGTTTATATATATATATATATATATATATATATATATATATATATATAGGGTGGGCCACCACCAACGCGTCGGTCTTTAGCACCCAATCGACTGAATTTTTCAAAATCCGTTTGGGCGAGAATATGTAAGCCTTCTAGGACTACAATCTAAAATTAGTTTGATTTATACAGGGTGATCTACAAACTTGTTACTTATCAAAGTTATATTATTTTAAATGGAATACCCTCCTTTTTAATTTTTTTTTTAAATGAGGTGTAAAAATAAGGTAGACTTTCATTAGAGTTCCCTATACCTAAACCTTACAGTTTCCGAAATATTTAACATTTTTTGAAAATGTAGGGTTGTAAAAAAATTCAAGTATTTTTCGATTCAGAAAAGATGAGACAATCTAATCTAGGTCATCGTAATAAGGATATTTGGAAGTACGTATTCTGTTGTTTATTGTTTCAAATCATAATTAATAAAATACAAAGAATAACGCGTAAAGTTAACAAACTTAAAAGTTAAATATCTTTGTTATTTTAAATACAACGCCCAAGAAATTTTTATCGGAATGGAATAGTCTTTTGACAATAGTTCGAACTGTATTAGGGTTCCCTATACCTAACTTCAATACTTTTCGAGAAATTAGTGTATTTGTTACATTTTTAGAAATTACGCCATTAACTCATGTCGATCAGTTAGAAATCTGTGATTTACAAAGGTTACAAATGTGTTAAACGGTTTTGGTTTATTAAGGTTATCAAGGTTATACGGTTGCTGGTCTTGAAAAAGACCGTTTTACATTATGCACCGAGAGCCTACTGCTGGATTTGTCACTACAGTAAATGTTCAAAATGATGACCGTCTTCTTGAATGCATAGTCTAATTCTTTCTTCCAAATTTTGTCTGACTTTTCTTAACATATCTGGAGTAATTGTGTCCACCGCATTTCTAATTCTCTCTTTCATATTGTCTGCAGTAGTAGCAGGAATATTGTAAACAATATTTTTAATATAGCCCCATAAAAAGTAATCCATTGGAGTAAGACAAGGCGATCTTGGTGGCCAATGACATGGTCCGTTCCTTCCAATCCATTTATTAACAAATTTCTTAGTTAAATAATTTCTAACTCTACGATCAAAGTGTGCCAGTGCACCATCTAATTGTAGCCACATATTCCCTCTAATGTTCAACGGAACGTTTTCGAGAAGTATCCAAAAGTCTCGCTTTAAAAATCTCAAAAATTTTCCACCATTTAAATGACCATTGAAAAAGTATGGTCCAATTACCTGATCTCCAATAATTCCTGCCCATACGTTTATGCTCCGACGATTTTGGCGGTCAACAGTATTAAAAGCATGCCTATTCTCGGTATCATAATAGTGAAAATTATGTCTATTTACCAAACCGTTGTTGTGAAGTGTTGATTCATCAGTAAACAAAACGAAATTTAAAAAATCTTGTTGATACCCTATTTTTTCAATTGCCCACAAACAGAAATCTATTCCTTGTTGAAAGTCATTGCCATACAAATTTTGATGAATTTCTATGTGATAAGCATGAAATTTGTGTTTTTTAAGAACTCTTCTCACACTTCCTCTACTTAAATCTGTTTGTCTAGCAATTACTCTAGTACTAGTGTGGGAATTTTCAGCGATAGATCCTAATACTAAAAACTCACTATCTTCATTGCCAGTTACCGGTTTACTTTTATTAGGTTTTGGATAGGCAGTGTTACCTGTGGCTCGAAATGTTTGTAAAAGCCTTTCAAAAGCTCTCTTATCAGGATGGTTGCGATCAGGGTACTTTTGGGCATAAACCCTGGAAGCCAAAAGACAATTTTCATGGCATTCTCCTATGGTCAATACCATATCCACTCTTTTTTGCACTGAATATTTCATTGTAATGAAAAAATCATCAATAGTTATAAACACTGTCATATTTTGAAATATGTCAATATGACAAAAATGTTTATAAATCAAAGAATTCTAACTGATCGACATGGTATAATGGCGTAATTTCTAAAAATGTAACAAATACACTAATTTCTCGAAAAGTATTGAAGTAAGGTATAGGGAACCCTAATACAGTTTGAACTATTGTCAAAAGACTATTCCATTCCGATAAAAATGTCTTGGACGTTGTATTTAAAATAACAAAGATATTTAACTTTGAAGTTTTTTAACTTTACGCGTAATTCTTTGTATTTTATAAATTATGATTTGAAACAATAAACAACAGAATACGTACTTCAAAATATCCTTATTACGATGACCTAGATTAGATTGTCTCATCGTTTCTGAATCGAAAAATATTTGAATTTTTTGACAATCCTACATTTTCAAAAAATGTTAAATATTTCGGAAACTGTAAGGTTTAGGTATAGGGAACTCTAATGAAAGTCTACCTTATTTTTACACCTTATTTAAAAAAAAATTAAAAAGGAGGGTATTCCATTTAAAATAATATAACTTTGATAAGTAACAAGTTTGTAGATCACCCTGTATAGATCAAACTAATTTTAGATTGTAGTCCTAGAAGGCTTACATATTCTCGCCCAAACAGATTTTGAAAAAATTCAGTCGTTTGGGTGCTAGAGACCGACGCGTTGGTGGTGGCCCACCCTGTATATATCCTAAAAAAAATTATTATTAAAATAATTTCATTTCTTCCAATTTTCGCGTTGTAGCTTGAAGGTCGTATATTGTTCCACACCAGATATATATATATATATATATATATATATATATATATATATATACATATATATATATATATATATATATATATATATATATATATATATATATATATATATATATATATATATATATATATATATATATATATATATATATATATATATATATATATATATATATATATATATTATATATATACAGGGTGTTACAAAGATTGATATGTTTTGATTTTATGGACAATTTTGAAAAAAATCAAGAACAACTTTTTCGATTTCGGTTCATTTAGCCTAACCGCCATTCTGTATTTTTTAAATAAAATTATATCTGTGTTGTTTTTAAGATATGTTCATAAAATTGGTACACGGATGTATCTTACAAATAGAAAAAATATTCATTTACGTAATTTAATTTTTTTCAAAATGGCGGCCATGTCAATTTTTTAACGTGGAATTACGAAAAAACCGTAGCCCAAATGAAAATTTTACAAGAGACTAAATAATTTGTAAATTAATTTATCTTCCTAATGACACCTTGTTTGTTGCAATCGGTTAAGAAATAAGGAAGATTGTAGTTTTCACGTTACGCGTTACTAGTTAATCGCGGTGCGGGAGTAATTCAAACAACAAGTAGGCGGCAGGCTTTGTTCGCACAAGAAAGGACGTGGTCGACAAATAAATAGATACAATAGCGTAAATAATAATAAATAGCATAAATAAATAAATACAACTGTCACTGCAACAATCAATTTATTTACAAAGGAAAATAAAATTACCTTTTCAGGCTAAATTTATGTTTTACTAATTAAAAAAACAACTATAAAAACTTTCACAACAAAGTTCGCGGTCGCGGGGCTCAGCTAGGTCGCTATTACTGATTTATTTGAAATTTATCTAAGTAAGGTTATTTTTGCATTTAGTATAAACACATTCAATAATGTCACTTTATTAAAATTCCGGTATACTGTTTATCTAACCTGCTACATTTTCAGTACAATGCCGCAACAATGAAAACATCTAATAATAATTAACTAACAGCTGTTAAATGTAAACGAAACAAACGCATTACTACCAGTGACAGTTCCCGTGTTGACTTTTATCTTTAGGGATATTTAAAATCCCTGGTCTACGCAACTCCGGTTGCCAATGTTGGAGAGCTGAGACAGCGGATTGAGCATGGAATGAGACGAATCAGGGATACGCCAGGACTGTTACAACGAGTTAGGGAATCCATGTTACGTCGACTGCGGCAATGTGTTTTTAGCAACGGTGGTCACTTTGAACACTTAATATGAGCAATTTGTTGACCAAAATATTTATTGGATTTGCTTTATGAGAATTGTTGTATTTATTTATTTATTTATGCTATTTATTATTATTTATTTATGCTATTGTATTTATTTATTTGGCGACCACATCCTTTCTTGTGCGGACAAAGCCTGCCGCCTAATTGTTGTTTGAATTACTCGCGCACCGCGATTAACTAGTAACGCGTAACGTGAAAACTACAATCTTCCTTATTTCTTAACCGATTTCAACAAACAAGGTGTCACTAGAAAGATAAATTAATTTCGAAATTATTTAGTCTCTTCTAAAATTTTCATTTGGGCTACGGTTTTTTCGTAATTCCACGTTAAAAAATTGACATGGCCACCATTTTGAAAAAAATTAAATTACGTAAATGAATATTTTTCTTATGTTGTGTCTTTGTAAGATACATCCGTGTGCCAATTTTTATGAAAATATCTTAAAAAACAACACAGATATAATTTTATTTAGAAAAAATACAAAATGGCGGTTAGCGGCTAAATGAATCCCAAATCGAAAAAAACTTATTCTTGATTTTTTTTTCAAAATTGTCCATAAAATCCAAAAACGTATAGCCGGCCCAGCCTTTTTGTAACACCCTGTATATACGTATGTATGTATATATGTATATATATATATATATATATATATATATATATATATATATATATATATATATATATATATATTTTTTTTTAAATAATTATACAACCTCTTTTTTAATATGTTCATAACGAGAAAGCGTTATTATTTTATATAATTCCTATGTCCGCTCTAAGCTAGAATATGGATCAATGGTGTGGTGTCCATCTTACTCGATACATGTGATGCACTTGAAAAAGTTCAGAGGTGCTTCTGTTTTTTCGAAAGAAATCACTGCCCAGTTCAAGACTTTCCTCAGGAGTATATTAATTGAGTATGGTTTTACCAGCTTTAAGACCAGAAGACGTATACAATCTGCAGTATTCCTATTTAAGGTGATATCTGGTAGAATGGATTGTGAAAAATCTTGAGCATGATACAGTTTAGAGTTAAACGAAGTAATGCACAGTTGACTATCAGCTGCTAAAACTAATCTGCTTTTGGATTCACCTTTATATCGGATGATTTCAGTTCTTGCAACAATTGAAGAGAAGATTGGTATTTTTAACTGCTCTGCTTATCAAATTAAATGTATTTTTCTCATTCAAAACTAATTATTTTTTTTTATTTTTTAATAAAGAATTACACTTACACAGTCTCAGCTTTTCTATAACTGATTTAGTCCATATTTCTTAACTTCACTGTGTTTATTAACTCCTATTTAATTGGGCTACTAAGCTTGTTTAGAAGTGTAACCTAATAATAATAAGAGGCAACATTGTAAAAAAAACAATAAGCTGTGTTAGATGAATGTTTAAAATTTCATGTCAGGTAAGGCCTAATAGACATTCTAAAGCCCCCCACATGTATAAAAATATCGATAATACGGTTTACGCATTTTCAATCTTATTTGATTAACTTTTAATGAATTTTGGATTTGTATTAAAATACTTTATAAAGAAAAGTTATGTGAAATTAAATTATCTTTAAAAAATATGTCTTCACATTTTCTTATAAAATTAATCTTTATTCAGAGCTGGCTAATATCGTTCTCAGTGTCTATTTTCTCCGATAGAGAATACAATCCAGCCTCCCATATTTCTTATGATTAATATGATTCATTGCTCACAAAAGTTTTAAGGTTTTTATACACAGCATTATACAAGTAAACTGAATACAATTAATAGTAGAACAGAATAAACATTACTTGAGGATTAGAAATAGACATTTTAATTATTTCATGAGAACGTCAAAACATGTAGGTCTGCTACTTTTAACTCGGAATCTGATGTGAAAATATTTAACATCTTCCGATATGAGGACTGCCACATACCTCATTACCTTTTTTTAGTAAAAATTCTCGCACTGGAATTCCTGTTCTACTTTTTGTCTCATATGAACTCCGTTTGTCTCCATTTTATAAGCAAAACGGAGGTTTTATATAAAAACCATCATATAAGGAAAATACTCAAGCTTCCTCATCATGTGCCCGGACGGAAAAAAAACATCGAAGAGAAAACCTCTTATTTGGCGATTTGACAGTTGGTAATGAACCAAAGAATCGAACTTAATGAAAAAATACATTGCACTCAAATAAAAGCAGTCATTTCATGTCTAAACTGAGCACGGTTATGTTCTAAACATAACATTTTCTACAAACTTCACATATATATTTAGTCTTACGATCACGATTATGGAGTCAGAAGTTACCTCTTCACTGCTGATTGGCCCTTGTCGTTTAATTATCATTTCAAACTCCAATTTTTTGAGAAAATCTTTTCTTTTCAGAATTAATCCAATCATTATTTTCATGATGGATTATTTGGGAATTCATACTGTATTCACCATCATCGCTTTTGCCATCTGATTCAATTACCTCTTCATGTTCGTTTTCCACCTCCATCGATAAAACCTGAAGGTGACGCATTTCTTTTTCATAGTGTTCCACAATTAACCTACCGATTTCCAAGACTAGAGTATAAATATCAGACAGGTGATAAACAAACGTTCCTCAAAATCACAAGTAATAATCGTAAACTGTGGTAGAAATCAGTATACACAATGTACATATTTTCTAACAAGATCAGACCCAAGGTGAACTAAAATATTCGCTAACAGCAACTGTAATGAACTGCCATTAAAACGGCTTCATATGATGAAAGATTCAACTATTTCCGAATGGTCATGACACTGGAATTTATGCAGCTGTGCTTTTGCTTGAAACATAGTACTTCTTAGCTCAGTGGAAGTTTGTTATGTCGGATGCGGAATTAAAATAACGAGTACACCTCATTGGATTGAAAGCAACTTTAATCCTAAAAAGGTAGAAGGGTTAGAATTTGTTTGTCATTTTTACCTTTCAACCTACATATACATATGCAGGTAAAGAAGGTATCGCTAAATCGACTTGCTACGACAACTGCATATTTCAAAAATATAAGAATACTGACATATGGACCTTGCACATATTGATCAATTTTGTACTATTTTTTGATACCACGCGTAATTTAGTGGTAAAAAATTCCTAAGGTAGAATTTAAATGTTAGTTAAAATTTTATAGGAAAATGTGCGAACATATTTTTTGACGAAAAATTAATTTTAAATTACTTTTGTTTATAAAGATTATTAATACAAAGGAAAATAAGTCTAAAAATTAATTAAACAAGATTAAATTGTATTATCGATATTTTATAGAAGTGTGCGGCTTTGGAATTTTTGTAAGTTAGCGTCTATATGTCTGTTAAGCTCTATCTGACATGAACTTTTAAATGTTCATCTGACACAGATTATTGTTTTTGTTTTTACAGTGTTGTCTATTTTTGTTATAAACGTATTAAAAAAGAGGTTGCATAGTTATCCTAAAAAAATTATTTCATTGCTTTTTATTTCCACTTTGTAAGTTGTAAGATCATCCACACTAGACATTTAAAATTGTGTTTACCTGTAATTGTAATGCCAAAGTTTTTCTTAAGTAAAACTAAATTGTAATTAAGTTTTGAAAGTGCAATTGATATTATCACATTTGAGGAAAATGTATGCATATGGGAACATGTATTGTTTATCCACATGAAATTACGCCTCTTTTTCCTAATTCCATCCACCTTATTTTTCTTTCTGTCTTCGATGTTTCCATGTAGGTTATTTTAAATGGGGCACATTCTTTGTGACATATAAACTGTAAAAACATAAGCAAACAGATTTACTATTTGACTCTTCATATCTAATTGTCTCTGATTTGCATATTTAAGACCAACATGAATTATAATTTTTTACTACAATACCTAATGTCTCTTTATAGAATATTTGTATAATTAGCATAAGCAGAATAGTATGTTAAAATTTACCTAAATAAAAAAATTCTTGTTTCCTGAAAAGATAGTACATACTCAAGTATGTTTCTTTAATATCTATAATTTACGAGGCGCGTCCATGAAGTAAGTTTCCCTGGGGCCGTTTACAGAAACAAAATAATTTCATGGAAATATTTATTGCATCAGATTCAGCAAGTGTTCATCTATTTTTCAACATAATCACCACCGGAATTGAGACATTTGTCATACCGTGGGACCAACTTCATAGAAGTCTGCCGCCTGGGATTGGAGCTACTGTGTGACAACCATCTCCGCCTTTCTGTCATTCTCAAAATGCGTACGCTCACCGGACAGGAATTTCTTGAGGTGTAGGAAAACATGGAAATCACTGCGAACGAGGTCTGGGCTGTAGGATGGATAATTAAACAACTCCCACCCTAACCCCTGCAGGAGACTTGGTGTCCGTCGAACCGTGTGCGGTGTAGCGTTATCGTGCAGGAAAACATTACCGGCACTAAGCATCCCGCGCCGCTTGTTCTGAATGGCTATGTGCATTCAAAAACTTTATCAGTGACCGCACTTCACAGTCGTCGGGAGCTGGAATAAGAGCATCTATCTATAACATCTGCAACAGCGTTACTGTGGGAACGCGGAAAATTCCGTTAGTACATGCGCTATGCTACGTCATTGCTCTATCATGTACGCGCAGTCGCTTCGCGCAATATAAGGTTTGCTACCTGTGTGACGAGTGGGAAACTTACTTTGTGGACGCGTATTGTATAAACCAGCCCTACCTAAATTCAGTTATTTTAATCACTTTGTGATCAAATTGTATAGCATTTGTATGTGAAAATTAGAGTAATATTAGCACTTTATATAAACCATTGATATGGAATAATATAGATATGCTCCCACTTATGCTTAAGTTTTCATTCAGCATTTAACTTTAAAGCAAGGTATTTAATTTATGGTTGTGTTTTGTATAAATTATTGCTTAATTTTTAAAATAATGATATTGCATTTGGTTGTAACCATTCTATTAACAAAAACACTGATAAACATCTTTTTTTTTTGATAAGTAAATATGTATCAAACAACCTTGGTGCTAGTAGTCTATAATTTAAAATCAAACTATAAAGATACAGTCAAAATTGTGGTCTATTTTAAAATAATAATATATTCCTCTTAATATTAACCCTTAAACGCCCGGAAATACTTAACCTCTTTTTTTTTATTTTTTTTACTTTATTCTTTGTTAGATGTAAGCAATAAAATGTTTTTTGTAAAAAAAAGTCGTCAAAAATTAATAGTTTTTGAAAAAATGGGTATGATCATATGATCATACTGGGCATTATAGATAATGGAATACTAATTATGGTACCTTTGCTGAGAAATTTTATTTACAGTCATTTAATATAATAATATAACCTAAATTAGTATTTCCTATAATATAATGTTATTTAATAGATATTTATGTATTAAGGGCATAATCAGAAGATTATGGCTCGAGGGAATGTTAAAAGCCTGACGCGAAGTGGAGGGCTTTTATATTCCTGAGAGCCATAATCTACAATTATGCCCGTGGTACATACAATGTTTTATTTTATTTTGCACCATGAAACTGGAACAAAATATTAAAAAGATTCAGTATTTTCGGCAAGTTTTTAATTGCAAATGCAGTAAAATAAAGTCGACAGTAGGCTAATTTGTTGTTACTAAGATACTGTGATATTGCTATTATATATCATGTCATGTGTTTGCTGTCAATCATGCTGCTTAGCATCAATGACATTTCCGTGCTATAAAAACCACATTACGCCCGCATTTGGAGGCGTATAAAGAACATTATGGTGGCAATATAAAATAAAGAATATTAATTACTTAGTATGGTATAATTCAAAACATTTTACACAAAGCCCTACATTGCATTTTTTGCATTCTGTACGAACAATGCTCTTTTTTGCCTATGGATTATTTTCCTTGTTGCATTTTTCATACCCACAGTTTCTTCGATTGCACGCTCTTACAAAATGTTGTACACCATCGTATCTAATGGTTATATTTGTGGCAAGCGCGAGTGGTCTTCCAGGCTTCCTACGAGCAGTGCCGTACCTTGTCATGACGTATTGCGCTATTTCTCTTCTAAATTCGACAAATGTCAATTTTTGTAGATGACTTTTTTTGTGAAGGGTCCACGCGTTATTGAGAGCAGCATCAATCATCCAAGTAAAAAGCGGCCACCACCACTTTTTTGACCGTACGCCAATTCGAGTTGCACTTATATTTTGGTCCATTCTGTCGGTACCCCCCATTCCTTCATTATATATTGTCAAGATTGAAGGTCTCTACAACAATATTCTTTTTTGCCGCCCGAGACCATCTTTTTACTTCCGCAGTGGGTTCAACTTCGTAACGAGTTGATATGGCAGTAACAACGCTATTATCTCTCCATCTTACTATTGCGACCCCATGTTCTTTTTCCAAAATTGATTGTATGGCACCTCGTTCTGTTTTTTCAAAAACCCTTTTACTTGCTAAAGGGCAGGTTTTTGGTATCTTATTTTCCCTAAGCGTTCCTGTTCCACTGCAGCCGGCTTCCCGCAAATACTCGCACAAGGGAAAATTCGAGAAAAGGTTGTCAAAAAAAAAGTGGGCAATTTTTCCATCATTGGCAAAAACGGAGCGGCAGGTTTACCAAATATTGTTTCAATTTTTTCCAATGATGTAGACTTTCCTGTGTAAATCTGAAAGTCTACTAAGTATCCATTTGGAGTATTGAGGCACCACGATTTATAGCCGAAGCGTATAGGCTTCCCCCTTATGAATTGCTTCATTCCGTGACGGCCATAATATTTGATCATAGACTCGTCGTAGTTCATTCTAGATGTTGGAATGAAATTTAAAAAAAAATTTTTTGTAATGCGTCGATAAATGGCCTTAGTTTGAAAATACGATCACCCTCATCAATTTGAGTATTGTCAGCTAAATGCAGGAATTGATTTATTTGCAAGAATCGATTTTTTCGCATGGAACCGCTAATCATCAAGTTCTTGACGTCATCTTTTGAATCCCAATACATTCGTTTATTGGGAACCCAAACGTATCCACTACATATCATTATACCAAAAAAACATTTTATTTCATCTTTTGAAATTTGTGAATCCGTAGACAGTTTGAAAACCGCATACTTTTTTGTTTCTGTAACAATGTGCTCAATAATGTCATCATCTATAAATTCTTCAAATAGCTCTATAGGATTCATTTCATTATATTTACTGAAATCACTTTGCGGAAACAATCTGCCTGGGGGTTTCGAAAGTAAATCTCCTTGCATCCATTTAAACTGTTTCTTAGGTTTGTTGTACTTGCTTACCCATTCATCGAGGCGAGTTGAAATGAAACAGGGGATGCAGGTGTCGTCGAAGATGTTGAGGAAATTTTTCTAATTGAACGAATATCTGACGATGTGGTTGGAAAAGATCCCAAAGTCGATGAAAGGACCGGCAAAATTTCCACGGTTGCAATTCTAGTTTCGTCACTAAATATTATTTCAGCATGCGATAACAATTGCCTTCCTGGAAGATTATCTATTGTCCCCCCTTCATTTTCGTCTGCACTATCTACATCAGTCTCTACAGCGGGCTCCGGCGGAGTTATATAAATATGCCTTACATCTTTCCTATCTAAAATATTAGCATTTTCCGCAAGTTCCCATAAACATTGTAGAGAATAAGCACTAGAAATAAAATATTACCGTTACTATTCTTTATATGCCCAGTATGATCATTCGACCATGCTTCAATATACCACCCTCTATCAGCCCTTAAAATTTTAACTACGTATTTATTCTTTTATTACAAGTGCACTAGACATATTTGAAAATAATAATTAGTCCGTACAATAAATTTATAGATTATACATGAAAAGATATAGGACTTACTTATTCTCATCACCCATGATACGTTGAACAAATAAATAACAAACTTTTAAATTCGTGAATAAAAACTGACAAACGTTGTAAAACTTAACCAACGCCTAACACTAACAAGAATAGACCTTGAAGTGAGAATATAACTCGTTTGAGAGGGGTATGTTAGGGAGGTACAATAAACCAGCACCTGTCTTTTTATGATCAAACGATCATACAGGGCGCTTACGGGTTAATACTAAAATATTTATATTTTATTATTATTGAGATTGTAAAAGAAGTGAAATTATGTTGAAAACAGTTGAATTGTGTAATGGCCTCCTTGGCAACCATCCGTTGACGCAGTATTAATATATCATTTTCCAAAATTGAAAATACTTTATGACATTTGATGTGTATTTTTTTATCATTTCTAGGAAATACATTTGTAAATTAATAGCTGAAAATAATATTGTACACACCACTGATTACAAGGCTGATTTCAAATGGAGACGTGTGACTTCAACTTCAGGGCGTTAAATCATATTTATATTATTTTTGTATCATTGATATAAACACCTGGTATCCCTAACACTAAATGCTAAAGGTTTAGTGATTCTCTTACTGAAATTGATGACAGAAATACTTTTTCTGTTCCTAATGTTTTAACTACACTTCACTACCCATTTTCTAATACTGCTTAACCAAATATACACATAAAAATTGTTTAAATGTTACCAATCTGTTTGATTTTGTTAATAACCAAAATAGAATTTTTAATTTTGTAAATATTATTGTGCTCTCTCTATTTGTAAATAATTTCAGACAAATTCACATAATTTTGGCCCAAGCATTTTATAGTGGTTCAAAGGAAACGAAAATGTTAATAATGAGTATGTCATCAGATAAACACTTTCCGATTAACCAAGTAGCAGAATCAATGTGTGAATTCCAACATGTGCAAGTAAATTCTAAGCAAAATGACGTTATTCACTCAGTTCCAGACAATTTTAATTTTCCATTGATGTCAGTTACTCAAATAGAAAGGCTTGATATTTTGATGAATAATATTAAGGTAAATGTTAATTAAAGTGTATAAGTTTAGTTTAGTTAAAAGATTTGAAATTAGGACGTCAGTCACAAGGTGATGTCTTTATGCTGGAAGCAGATATCAATTTCATTGTTTAAAATAATAACACATTTTACATTGCGTTATTAATTTTTTGCAAATCTCATAGTTGACAAAATAGTTATTTGTATTACAAGGCCAGAGTATGCGAGTATGAGTAAATTTTGCAGGCCCACATGAAGTTGAGGCCTGCAAATTTATGAGTACTCACCTTTGACAAGGAAAGAGAGGGCACTCGTAACAGTTTTTTTTTACGTTGTTACAATTGTAGTGTGTTCAGTGTATGGTTGTACAAGCAATAATGAAAAAAGAAAGAAGTTACCTTTCACAGGTAAAATATATGAGTAAACTAAACAACAAAAAATTTTTCGACTGGGTGATATTTTAAGAGAATTATTTCAAGTTTTGATAGTAACATGATATAATTAATGATCCAATATTTTGAAGTAACCAGTTGCGGTTTTCATTGAAAAATCTAAATATATAAATAAACCTTTTAGTTTTATGTATTTTCATTCCCTAATATGACAGACAGAGAGGATATATTTCTCTCTTCTTCCAACATTTTGGTGCCGAATAGTCACAAATTGGTATCCAAAATCCCCTCTCTTTCTTTGTCAAAGTACTCGCAAACCATTTTATGGCAGAGTGATACAGACGATTTTTTGTGCCGACGTCAACAATTGTTATTAAAACCAATAAACAAAATTGTTGTACTTTTTAAAATTTTATACCTGTGGAAATTAAGTTGGCAATACTGACAACTGACAGTAACCAACATTAACCTAAAAAATACAATTGCGAAATTATTCATTACTCAAATTTTATAGGTACCTTATTAATTTGTTGACTTTATAATAATTTATAGATGTAATTCGTAGTTTATAAGGAACTAACCAACTATAATTTAGTATTATTTTTGCCGGCCTATCCATAGGTTTCAATATGTCCTATTACAGAACGAGGGCACAAAAACAATATTTTAGGCATGGATTTAAACAGGCCTGATTATTGGTAAGTGTATTAAGACTTAAGGGGTGTAGGATTAGACAACGAAATGATTCTTTGTAGGAGTAGAAATAAAACAAACACTGTTTTTCAAGTTTCACTATATTACTTAAAATGACAATTGATTCAACAACACTCTCTTCATCTGATTGAGTATTGAAACTTAATTTACAGGAAAAAAAAAAGGAAAAGGCCATGTATTTCATTCCCTCTCCAAGGGGGAGGGCGGGCTGCTCGAGCTTTCCGAGCTCCTTCAGCCGCAATCATGGATTCCCAGCATACATACATACATTACGTATATATGCATGGTGGGATTAAGGATGGGTGTGGTCAGGATAGGATCGGAAGGAACGGAGTTAGGGTTCTGAAGGGGAAAATACTACCCCAGCATTCGCCCAAGTAGCCGCATATAGTGTGCATATACGCAGTGACCATGCCGCTACATGTGTATGAGGAAAACCCCTCTGAAAAAACCTCATACAAGGTAGACGGTAACGGGTATCGAACCTATTACCTCCCGAATGCAAAGCAGGTCGTGTCACCACTACGCTACCAGCTCGGTAACTTAATTTACTTACAATGCGTGTTTTTATACAATTTTTAACACGTTATTAAGAAAGTGGGGGGGGGTAAACAAGAATGTGTCAATTAAAAAGTAGTGAATTGTACAGGGTGTCTGGATAAGGGTACGGAGCAGCCCTAGCTGGACAATGGTAATGCCTAGAGGTTTGGGAAAAAATCCCCATAAGTAAAGCAAATAGAAATCATTTTGAAGTTCGTAACTGGACCGATAGGGGGCGTAACTGCTACAATGAAACATAAAATTCATACCATCTCGGATAATTGGGTAATGGCTTAACTTTGAAAATATCATTTGAGAGCTTGGGTGTTATCGCATCTTTTGCTCTGAGACATTTTTCCGTATGTCATAATAAAGGAGGGGGAGGCTAATGCATTTCCCAATCTTTACATTTTAATATCTCCCGAACTACTTATCGGATTCGAATATTCTTAGTCTCGTTTGAAAGAGCAACTTATAGCCTTTTCAATGGTGTTTTTTGTTGGAGCGTTTAGTTTGAAACAAATAAACTAGAGGGCGTTCTTCTCTGTAGCGATTACACTTTTTTGTGATCTTTTGGAAAAAAAACTAAATAGAACGGTACTATTTTGTTAAATGTTAAAAATTTGAATACCGCAGTCGGAACAATTTACCTTGTCGGGGAAAACAAATCACGTATCCAAGGATAATGTCTCTTATTCTGTTAGATATTTTAAATGCAGGTACTGTTATGTGTGAAACTACAGGTTTAATTGCGTGATTCTTTTTATGAAGATTTATTAAGGAATAAATTTTGGTATTTCCGGATTCATAATTGTTAATTCATAGCGGGGGGACAGGGGTAACGTTCGATAGCTGGTAGTTGCGAATTCTTTAGTCGCATTGGTCGGGCGCGCACCGCGTTTACGCTGTGGAGGCGTATTTGTGCAACGGTTTTCGGCTAGTGAAGTAAAACGAAAGTTTTGTAATCATTTTAAAATCAGGCGTGTTAATAATGGACCAAGTGTCCAGTTGATTAACTGGTGGGTTAGCGAAGTTTAGAGGAACGGGGTGTATGCTAAACCATTCAATTGGACGTCTAAATAGACCTGTGCGATCAATTGAAAACATTAACCGCGTCGCCGCTGCAGTCGAGGATCATCCACGAAGATCAGTTAGAGAACATGCTACTTCTTTGAATATCCATCGTTCAAGTCTTCAAATAATTTTGACCTAAATCACACCCTTATAAATTACAAATTGTCCAAAAAACCAAATCTGAAGACTACAATAAACGGAAAATTTACTGTCAAAAAATGTTAGAATTTTTTCAGAGGAAAATGGGATGGACACTGTTTATTTTAGCGATGAATCACATTTTCACCTCGAAGATTACGTCAATCGCCAAAATTGCCGTTACTGGTCATCCAGTAATCCGAAGCAAAAGCATTAGAAAGCCTTACATAGTCCTAAAGTTACTGTATGGTGCGCAATATCGTCGATATTGGGAAAAAAACAGGATTGAAAAAGTAAATGGAATGGATAAAGGATAAATTACAAAAACAGGAAAAGAAAGAAGAAATAACATAGTTTTTAAAGGAGTGGTTCCAGAAAAACGAATATTAAGCAAGAAATAAAAGAGTATATAAAGAATGAACTGGAAATAGAAGTAACCGTGGAAGAAGCATACAGAATTGGGAAAGAGGAAAACAAGATGATACTGGTCAAACTAACGAATTTTGAAAAAAAAATTGAAATACTTAAGAGAAAATACAAACTGGGGAAAAGGGAAATATACAGGGTGTCCCACATTCTTCGTGCCACACTTTAAGGGCTAATTCTACAACGAAAAATATGAAGAAAAGTTCATATAAACATATGCCCAAAAACGCTTCGTTTCCAAGATACAGTGTTCAATTTCTAATTTTTTTAAACATTTTTTGTAATATTTCATACACGGTTTGAGATACGGGCTTGCAATTTGGACACGCTATGGCGCATGTTCTGGAGTAGTCAGAACATTTCTACCTATACCAGTGGCGTCCGTGCGTCCACCAAATTTTACGGGAAAAAAATGGTACGCCACTGACTTTAACAACAGTCAACTGATTTTATTTCGATAAGAAGCATAACATTGAATAACATTAATTAAAAATACACACATACAAATTTACAGAAATTGTTCAAAATGAGAACCGTTGCTCTGAACGCACAACTCGCATCGACGAACAATCTAAATCTAAATTCACTAAATATGATATCATCTCATTGGAAGCATTTCTTATGCGATCAATAAGTTTATTCTGTGTGTTCACTGGAGTCGCATAAACTCTTTCTTTTAAAAAACCCTACCGAAAAAGTCTAATAATGTAATGGCGGAGACCTTGGAGAAGACCTGCTCTGCCTATCCATTTCTCCAGAAAATGATTGTTCAACCAATTTCTATATGTTGACGATATTTTTGCATGTTTCACCGGTTTTGATAAACAATTTAATACTTTTTTTAATTTTTTTAACCATATCTATCGATAGAATTTATTTTAGATGCAGAAAATAATAACCAAATTAATTTTTTAGATTTAACTATCACAAAAATAGATACTAGACTAGATTTTTCTATTTTTCATAGAGACCCAGTAGTTCATAACTCATATACCCATCCATATAACTATAAACTGGCGGCATTTAATTCTTATGTACATAGATTATTAAATGTAACTTTATTAGAATCCGATTTTCAGAAAGAACTTAATTTAATAAAGCAAAGAACCGTAAATAACGGATGCCACGAAAGGGGTATAAATTAAATATTACATAAAAAACAATTAGAACAAGCGTTAAGTTTAGTTTATTCTAATATCCCAATTTTAAGAAAGGATTTCGTTTCTTTAGCATGCATAGGAAAACCTACAAAAATAATTTCTAATGAATTACGAAAACTTGATTTGAATACAGCCTTTAAATGTAACAATACACTAGGAAAATATGTAAAAAATAATAAGTCATAAACTGATAGAGGAGATAAGCCAGGCGTTTATAAGTTGAATTGTTTGTGATTGCAATAAATGTTATATCGTTCAAATAGGAAGAATTTTTAAATCTAGAATATGTAAACATTTTAGATCTTTTTGATGTAATATTAATAAATCAAACTATGCTTCACATTTAAATACAGACAACCATAATTTTCATAGTAACTTTGAAATTTTACACATTCAGAACAAAGCTAGAGAACTACATTTATTAGAAGCTTTAGAAATTAATAAGAGAAAATACTCAGGTCAGCTATTAAATGAACAACTACAATTCACCACTTTTTAGTTGATAAAGTTTTTTAATAACTCGTAGAAATGTAGACGATTTTAAGATAAGAAGTTAAGGAATTTATATAAGAGGCGTCTGATGAACGTTTACTATTATTGAGGACGATCTAAGCTTGATTTTGTTCATAGTTCAGCTAAATACGAAGTTTTTTTCAGGTTATCTTAATAATACAGTAGATGACATAGACGGCAGCGATTCGATTCTTATAAAAATCCCTAAGTGAAAAATAATGTAAAATTTCGTACTGTAATGTTGTCTCACTCATTTTTCCTTGCCCCACCGTCCACAAACTCGTGGCGGTCTAGTGCTGCCACCGTTATGAATCGTTTGTAACCATATATACAACAGCCGGCCGATGTTTGCATTTTGTGGTTTTGATACATACGCCAACGCGCACGTACTACTTAACGCTCTTAATAAAGCAATTGAATAATTTTCACTCAACGATAAAGCAAAACGTCGAAAGAATAAACTAAGTCCGCAGAATTAGCAATTGTTGAAACTTTGATATAATTACGTAATAAATGTTACGCACTGATTTATTAGAAACATAAACAGAAATTATCGCTTGTATTGTTGATATTAATGGTTTGTATTAATTTAATATTGTCACAAATTTCTTTAAATAAGCAAGTCATCAGATAAACTACGTCTGCAAGAAGCGACGACTACGGATATCTAATACTTTTATTTTAATTGCCCCTCGCAAAACACGATGATACCAATAACATTTTTGCAAAGCAGTATAAACAATCTAAAAGATAATTGCAAATGATAATCGATCTACAAAAATCGAATAATTGCAATTAATTAGAAAATAATAATTATCGATTAAGAACAATGGAATTAATATAGGTTTTACAAATTTGTTGTAAAAAATTAATTCATTAATATAGGTAACCACTTTGCATTTACCCATATTAAGTTGTAATCCATTACTAATACGCCATTTATATAGTTCCACGATTTGCATTTGAAGTGTATCCCAATCATTCATAGAATTAATAGAAGAATAGATTTTTAAATCATCAGCGTACATCAAAACGTTGCAGGACAACACGAGGCAGATTGTTAATAAATAACAAAAACAAAAGAGGACCTACGTTAGATCCCTGTGGGACTCCCGACGTAACTAGTGAAGTATCCGATCTGTCTGTTAGATAGCTTTTAAAAATTTTTTTAGAGAATTTGAAAATCCAAAGCTATCTAACTTACTAATAATGATCGCATGGTCAATTTTGTCAAAACTTTGGCGAAATCCGTGTAAAGCACGTCTACTTGTTGATGATTGTCCAAGGCTTGAGAAACGAATTGGGTAAAAGAAGCAAGGTTGGTCACAGTAGAGCGATGTTCTATGAAGCCATGTTGGGCAAAAGAACTGTACTGATACACTTTACGGTTGATACGTGTGTATAATATAATTTCCAATATTTTCGCAAAATTGGAAATTGTGCTAATAGGTCTATAATTACAGATCTTTGTAGAATCACCACATTTGAATACTGGACAAATCCGTGCTAATTTACAGTAATCAGGAAAGGTAGAAAATTTGACGGCTAGATTAAAAATGATAAGTAGAAGCATAATAAGTATGGAAGAAAGATCTTTAATAATCCAGCTAGGGATTTGGTCTGGTCCTGAGGTTAACTTATACTTTAATTTATGGAGAGCTAACTCAACTTCATCTACAATTATCAGAAATATTTATTATTGGCGTATGGTTACAATTTTGTTCGGAGGCTGCATTATTATTTGAGTAGGGTAGGTATACGCTGCTAAAATATTTATTGAAGGCATAGAATTAACCATTTCGCCTGGTATCCGAGAAGTACCTTTCTTGGAATAAAAATATGACCAAAATCTCTTGGTATTAGTGGTAATCTGTTGTTGCATATTACGAAGGTAATCACCGTAGGCGGCAGAACATTGTGATTTAATAGTTTCTTGCAGTTTTGTAAAATTATCATATGCACATTCAGAATTAGTTCGTCTGTATCTCTTTTGGTAGTAGTTTTTTAAACGATTATTTTTAATTATGTCATAATTAAACCAAGCCGGAAAGGAACGTGTTTTGTAAGTTTTAAGTTTTAAGAATGTAAATCGAAGAAAAAGTAAAGAATATCATAAAAGTTACCACAAGCATCATTTACATCAACATATTCGTTTAAAAAATTCTTAAAGTTATACACTTTATCTGTTGAATTGAGCAGAAACACATTTTTTAAATCAAAGGTTAATTTAAAGTTAAATTTTAACAAGGATGATACACATCTTCTTTAATTAACGGAACATATTCGCGACTTACTTCGCAAAAACGAGTGAACAAGATCATATCTAGAAGTCTACCTTGAAAATTGACAATATTATTAAATTAACTTAAATTTAATAAGTTAATCATGTTAAGCATAATTTTGCATTTTCTATCTTCAACATCGAGGTTATTAAACTTTGGAACGTTGAAATCGCCTAAAATGAGAACATTATTTTTACTACAACAATTAAACTGATTGATAAATTCAATAAAACTTTGAAACTCGCTTACAACTATCCTAGGTGGTAGATAAACGACAAAAACGTATAATTAAATAGAACCAAATAAGCACTTGCACCCTAACAAGTCAATAGATGGAGTAGATTTTGTTATTTCATCTGTGTTAATCATTGTAACATTAAACTTATTACTGCATGCTAGTAACACTCCACCACCCCATGACTGATTGGTGACATGATATTGATGATCAAATCTAAATACATTAAATGATCCTGGAAACATTTCCATCTTGTGTATATCATTTGTGAGAGCTGTTTCAACTAAAAAAATAAAGTGGAAATCACACCAAGAGCAGAATAGAACTCCAACAGTTTTGAACCTATTTTTAACGTCAGCTTCGGATTTTAAGACTACTTTTAAAGGTCGCTGTTTATTTTCAATAAATTTACCTAATCGATAAACTGTTAGCACGCCATATCAATGGAAGTTACTTCAGACAGGATTTCCGATACTGAATTAATATCATCATTGACTGTAGAATCTTTATCTGTGGACTTAGATTCCTCAATATTAAAAATTAAAATATTTCTTGCACGCCTACTTCGATCTACTACTTCCGACACAATCGTTTCTAAGTACTCAGGATTATTAATATCTAAAGATTTTTGATTAATCTGTTGCTTCAGTTGTTCAATTTGTGTAGTCAATTTTCTTTCAACTGAACCACAGTGGCTTTTTCATTTATGTAATTATCACAACGATAAATTCACTTTTTCTTATCTGCAGAGTTGTATAACTGCACATCCGATCTACACTTATCACAAACTATTTCTTTCTCATTGTTCATTGCTTTATCACATGCACCACAATTTTTAATCAATGGCATTGTAAACTACCTCAGTTTTAATCACAAGAGCGATTTTAAAGCATGCCTTCTACGTTATACATTCTGTATAACAAATGTTTCTAAATGTAATGTTTTCTAATTTTATGTAAACGATTACCACAAATTTTGTTCGCAACATATGTGCTGTCACATTTTTTGTTCTCGACCTTATATTTTATCCCTTGGCTAACCCCAGGTTAAAATGGAAGTCGTCAACCAAGAAATGTGTTAACAGCGCACTAGTTGTGAAAGTAACTAGTTTTCTATCAGCGTAATAAAAAAAAGTTCAATTTGTACGAGTTCTGAATGGGAAAAAGAATTTATAATTGTAAAAAAAATCTGTATGTCATTAAGGAATAGGATGAAAAATTAAAATTTCATAATTGATCAACCCTCAAGCAAAAATGCTAAATGTGCTTAGCTAAAAGTTACTCAAAACCAAAACACAAATCATTATCTGACGTTAAAAAAATCTATAAAATTTATACCCTTATAATCAACAGTAGTCTCGAAATAAAGTTAACAAAACGGTTCATAAACAAAAATTAGAAGTTTCAGTACATTTCATAGATTTACAAGCATTGCAATGATACTGTAACATAAAAGACTTTCAACTAGTGTATAGTTAGCAAATAATTAAAAATGATTTAACGGTAGTGATGGGCAGCATTACCAATTTCTTATTCATTTATACAATTATCCCATGTAACAGTTAATAATTGTTTAATAGTTTTGACTTGATTTCAATCGATGGCAAATGTTTATATTTTCCATAATGTCTATTATGTAGTCGGAATTTAACGTTTTAAGCTTAAACAATGATCTATTTTCTTTAAATTTATATAAATTATAAACTAAGGAGATGTATGAAATTCATATAGTATGTGTAACGAACTAGTTGAAGAATTAAAATTAGTATGATAACAAGGTTGGTACTTGCTTCCAGTATAATAAAAAGTATGTGTACCCCAAAACTATTTTTCTGAAAAGTGACGCGTTATGCAACACTCACAATTTGAAAATTTGCGCTAAAATTATCTCAATAATCCTGTGTGCTTATTGTAGGAATCATATGATCAAAATTTATTAAGTGTGTCAACTGCTGATGTTATGGAATTGTATGAATACAAGTTAGCATCAATGAGACGTGCTGAACGTGTCGCTGTTGCTAGTATAGAAGCAGCATCAATGCAGTGTACACATTTACAGCACAGAACATCACAATTAACCGTTGAATTATCAAGAGTACGCCAACTATGGCTACACACCCAGCGTTCTTATGAGGATACAGTTAAAACTAAAGAAACCATTCATACAAAAAATACACAGTTACAGGAATGGTATATATTTAACATTAATCTATTGGTGTTGTTTAATTATTGTTCTAGGTTGGATGCAGAAAAAAGGAGATATACTAGTCAATTATCACTTAAAGAAAAACTTTTAAATGAAAAAACTCAGCTTTTAGAAGATGCGACTAAACAGTTAAAGGAAGCTGATAAGGAGAAAAATATACTAGAAGAAAAACATGCTGAATTGAAACGAATCGTTGCAAAATTAGAAGATAACTTGTTAAAAAAAGAAAAATTAGTGGAGAAGAAAGAGGAACAAATTTTGAGATCTACTGCTAATGCAGAACATTTAAAATTAGTAAGTAGAAACAAATTATTTATATTATAATTTAATTTTTTTTTTGTAGCAAGTTACACAATTGGAAAAGCAAGTTAAACGAACAGAAACTGAGTTAGCAGCAAGAACCCGTGAATTGGCAGAAACATCTGAAGATTTACGAAGTTGTAAAACAATATTAGGAACAATAACGCAATTAACTAATACACAATATGCAAAAAATGCAAGTTCTAATTAAATGTAGAAATTATGTGTACATATAAGTATTTTATTTTTCAATATAGATAAATAAAAATAAGTAATAAAAATTGATTTATATAATAAAGTTCTAAGTATACAAAAATTAAGAGAAAAAGACTTACATAGTATTGAAGTAAACACAAAGAACATTTATTTGAAAATGAAATGTATGAGTTTTGCAGGTATAAACAAGTTTTGTACCTTTTTCTTGAGTAATCTTTTTCACTTGAATAGAATCATTCTTCAACTTAAATACAGATTAAAGTGATTAAAGCATTTAATTTTTAAATATCACTTATGGCAAAACATTGCATTATTTTTCATGCTACATGGCTAAAAATGTAAATTTTAACATTTGCAAAGATGTTTTCTGTTTGGAGATCTCAAATGCGTCTGCTGACCTTGATTGTTTTGTAATTGATATTAAATGAACTACCTTACATAATTTTATTTAATTTAATTATGTTAAGTACCCTTTCAACGAAAATGAAACAGAAAGATCCAGCAGCATTATTGTAAAATTTGTGTTTCCCTCCACCTGTCAGGTACCACTTCTACCTCCTAGGATATATGTATTGCTACATCGATACGAGAAAATCATACTATCCTACACACGTTTGTTTATTATCACCTGGATTTCATTATATTTATTATTAACAAGGCAAACACATCACAGAAATAAATGTAGTTACCCAAAAAATCAATTTTATTGACAAATCTTAATTAAAATTCTACTTCATTATATTGAATCTTCATAAAGTAAGGCGTATACTTTAAAGTCTTATATAATTTTAAGATGCAAGGTATTAGCAAATGGAATCTCGTTGCTTTAGTAGTTGGATTTCACTATATCTATAGAAACTGATTTAGCGAATTATTCTAATACAGTATTTAACCCAGCAGATTACTGGCTGTAAGTTATTTAAAAATTGTGGTATTTAGAAGACCACCAACAACACTGAAAAATTGAAAGACTATTAGGGAGCAAATTGCTGCGATGTAACCAGCAATGTTGAGCGATGATTTGGAGGAACGGTTGGTGATTCTACAACAGCATATTAACGACATAACATTTGTGTTAACCACTGTTGGACATAAGAAATTCCATTATTTAAGCAATTGAATTTTTTTCACATCCTGTTAACTTGATTTGTTAAAAATACCTAATAAGCTAAAAGGTATCCCTTACTTTATGATAACATAATATTTTTAATTAGGGATGAAAAAAATTTATTAAATTGTCAATTTCTTATGCCTATTTTGTGGTATATTAGCAAATAGGGAAAGAGTTAAGCAGTAGTGATAAGACGCTGACGTCCTGTACTGGTCATGCAATCCTACGTATAACAGCACAGTGCGTAATAATACAATAGGTGAACCCACGACCAGCCTGTCATATGCATGCATTCGGTTCTCAAATGCTCACATCATCTCGATGACAGAGATGCAATGTCGCAGCCTATACGATACAGTAACTCGAGAGTTGGCGCACTTTTCTTCTTAGATATTCCGACACTTCGCAAACATTATAACATAATTTGTGCTTTTTATATGATAATCGTACTCGTATCTTGCACATGCCCAATCCTTGTGTTCAAATTAGACAAAATACCGGTGTAATTTTTTTGCATAGAATTTGTGCATATACTTATGAGTAGACTACATCTACACTACTACACATCGGTATAATTGATAAAACTTAATAATGTATGACACTTTGTGACAAGAAAATGAGAGATATATTATACATAATACAAGTACATTACATGTGAATGTTGCTTCCTGCTGAAATTGTTTTTTAAAGCTTATGCCGTAATAAATACAAGTTTTTTGTAACGTGATATCAAAAATGATCTTGGTCAAAGGTAGTCATAGAATGGAAAACGACGTTTTATGCGTAATAAAATTCATGCACCATCTAAAATTGTAATTCCAAAACTGTTTAGGATTACAATAGCAGGAACGCTTCAGTAGAACTGCTTAATAAATTCTGACGATCAAAAAATAATTGACATAAATGCACTTTGGAAGCAACGGCAATTATTTTAAAAATCCATGACTTGACCAAAATAATTTTTGATGACATTTAGTAGGCTTTTATTTGTATATAGCTATACAGATTTTTGAAAGTTGCTTTTTGCCTGAATTGTTCTAAAAATGTTATGTCAAGAAATATGTGTTTTGTTTTATTTAGGAAGCTTTCGTATGTGTATGTTTAATTATATTTAGATCATCACTGTCATTGATAAAACTTCTGTTGCAGAGAATTTTTGGCACGATACGTCAAGCCGGTTGTGCAGATACACATCCAACATTTGTTACATTTTTACAACTTTACCATATGCTTTCATTGTATAAACTTTTAAAACCTCCTATTTTTGGAAACTGCACCATTTTACAACCGTCAGAAGCAGAAAGCAATGCACTGTCTTTGGATGATTTTAAAGTAATTTTTGAACAATAAAAAGAATGCCAACAATTCTATGTTGGGGAAATAAAATAAAAAATAACTGAAACTGGGGTACTTACAAAAAATGTTTTAGATCCAGAGGAAGAAATATTTGAAAATATTACATATAAAATTGTTGATAATATTATTTATCTTTGTGGACTTATAGCAAAAAAAGTTTAACCTTTCAAAATGTGTTGCGTGCAAAGAACTTTATAAAAGAGACCCTAGTCTTAGTTATTTGTCTGAATTTACTGTTTTAAAAATCTAGAGGTTGGTTGAATCATCCGGATGCATACTTGTTTAATACTTTAAAGAAAGTTGAAAATGTGTTAATTAAACATATTCATTCAACGGATGTCTTCAAAAATGAATTGTTTTCATCAGAAAATTCTTTTGAGATTACATTTCCTTTTGAATGCACTTCTCATAGGTTTCAAGTTCTTTCAAATGCAATTTTCTTTTACATTTCTATTGGAATTAAACAATATTACCAACAAGAAGAAGAAAAACAGAAGAAATTATGCAGAAAAACTAGAAAAGAATCCCGTTTACAAATTTCTTAATAGGAATATTAAAAATGTTTTTGTATAAGAATTCCGTTTTTGTTTTCCACCATAAAAAATGTCTTATAGTAGTATCCACAGAAGACGTGTGTGAAGATAGATAGCGACGGCCATCTGAGCGACGTCGTCCACCAGTATGCGTATAACGAAACGTGCTATATAGAATTACATTGATGGTTTCTTATTAATAATTTCAACGCTATTGGAGGTAAAGTAATTGTAATAGCAACCATGCAATGTATATAGCACAGGACCTCTTATAATGAAGTATAAACCATTTTATTAAAGTAATATAAAAGTTATAGCTTTGGAAAAACCGTACTTACATCCCTAGCGGACCATCCACATACATGCCCCGTTTTTAGACAAACTATTGGTGCTTCTGCAATTAATTAAATTATCAGACTTTCGCAAAAGTATGAAGTATCTTAACCCAAAATTTCAAGTATAATCAATTGTTAACTGGTGATGCACCACCAATTATAGATACAACAGATACTAATAGATTTAGCATCCCTTCATAATGATGTGGAAATCACATGCCAGTTTGACAGTACCGCAGCATATGAAAGTAATTATAATTTTTTTTTTTTTAAATAAAGGTGTGTATACAAATTACTTGCATTTAGATGCTCAACAGTCCACTGCAAAAGAAGCTGTCGCAATGATGACAGATCATCCAACATTCGAAATTCATTTTGAAACCAAAGAGAATGAAGGTGCAAACATAAATACACCTTATAAGTTTACAAATTTAGTTATATTGTCACTTCATTTCAAACTTTAGCAACATCAATATCAACTCGTCGCAAGTTTAAATTGCTTAAGACCGAACAATATTGGCGAGTTCTTAAAGCAAAAGAGGCAGTAATGCAGCAAAGGGAGCTGCATGAAATTAGAATGAAGGCCGCTAGAGCTGAATTGGAGTTAGCAGAAATGAAGTTAAAAAAATTCAACACAATTGATAATGTTTAAATATTTATTTATAAGATTGTCTTTAAAAATAAGTTATAATAAATTGTCTACGAAATTCTAACCCCATTTCAAAATTTCTATTGAATTCCTGAGATATTTCAATTACTTCTACTTCTTCATTCACATTTAAATGATCATTTTGCTGTAAGGCAATATTATGTAGGACCACAGCTGCACATACTATAGTTGCAGTTGTTTCTATCTTCGTTCCTAAACCTCTTTGTAACCATGGAAAACGTCTTCCATAATCCGAACACACGTTCTACTAAATTTCATGTTCTATATGGCTTCTATTGTAATTTTCTTCATGAATGTTACTAGGATTTAGTACTGGGGTTAATAAATAACTTTTACACACATAAACCACTCTCCTAATAATAATCCTAGGATTTCACCTCTTTCAAAACACACCCTTACTGAACTACAGGGCAAATATTAGACTATCATGGGCAGAACCTGGATGTCGAACTACAATATCCATTATCTCCATACAGGGGCCAACTACAACCTAACATACACATTAATTGATAGGTATAAATTCATATACAGTAATAATTACCTGTACATTAAGCGATAAGTATCCTTTTCTATTTCTGAAAACCTCTGCATTATAATCCTAGGATTTCACCTCTTTCAAAACACACCCTTACTGAACTACGGGCAAATATTAGACTATCATGGGCAGAACCTGGATGTCGAACTACAATATCCATTATCTCCATACAGGGGCCAACTACAACCTAACATACACATTAATTGATAGGTATAAATTCATATACAGTAATAATTACCTGTACATTAAGCGATAAGTATCCTTTTCTATTTCTGAAAACCTCTGCATTATAATCCTAGGATTTCACCTCTTTCAAAACACACCCTTACTGAACTACGGGCAAATACTAGACTATCATGGGCAGAACCTGGATGTCGAACTACAATATCCATTATCTCCATACAGGGGCCAACTACAACCTAACATACACATTAATTGATAGGTATAAATTCATATACAGTAATAATTACCTGTACATTAAGCAATAAGTATCCTTTTCTATTTCTGAAAACCTCTGCATTATCTCCACCTGGATTTGTTATTTTAATATGAGTACAATTAATACATCCTGCTACAGATGAGAAATTAGCAATTTCAAAAAATTTTCTTATATTTAACCGTTGTAACTGTTCGGTTTCAGGAAATTTAATATAAGTTGCTAAATTACCTGCTATGATTGTAGACACAGATTTAACAATTATAGATACTGAAGCCTGGCTCACTTTTCTTAGGTAACCAGCTACAGTCTACAAATTAATAGACGATTAGTAACTAACCATCTTATTTAGCTACCTACCTGAATTGTACCTGTTGCAAAGAATCGTAAACAAATTAAAAGTTTGATAATTAGTGGTATGAGTAATCCTCTGTTATTTTGATCATTTTGAACGAGAGGTAATATTATATTTACGACTGTGTTCTTTTTAAATCTATATTCTGCTGCTAAATTCATTATCTGCATAATATTCAATAGGATTTTCTGCATCCCGTATATACTTTTTCGGTAATCGTTCCACATTTATAACTCCTTCCAATACATCTCTAGTACTCAAACTAATCATCAAAATTATCATTCATGCTTTAATAATAGAATCTAAATAGAAAGTTTTATTTTATAGCTATAAACATAACCTCGAAAGAAAGATAAATGAACACTCAGAACCTTTCAACCACCCTCCTGAGGATAGGTAAGTGTTAAATTTCCTTAAAGAACGACTATTAATGACAAACACAACGAAAAGGACGACCTTACGAGGCCAGAGAAAACGTTTTTTTTTTAATTTCTCTTATGCTTAAGGCGTAGGTATACCTAAGGATCGACAATAAATACGGGCATAAGTGATATAATGCACGTTTATCTTGTGTATTATAGAAAGTGTAATATTTTAAAAAGTCTCAGTTTTTTTTGTTTATACCGGGACAGCGCGTACGCAGTCCCGACTACCAAAAATTACGCGCCCGAGTTATCCACATTAGGGATAATCGCAAGAGTCAGCCCAATCGTAGTGCAATGAGAAGGCCTCATCCTGGGGGAACCACCTTATTGATCATGGTTAACTCCTACGCCAGGTAAGTATGCTTAATGCTGCGCTTGCAAAAAGTTATCAATCAACTCCAATTATACTCAATTAGGGAGAGAGAACGCTAGCGACCTCTATGACTTTTTTTAAAAGCACCATTCAAATATCAAACCTACGTCTCCTTTCATTACTCAGTGGTAAAACAGTTATCTGAGATTTGAAATCTAGAAAATATCAACACTTATCTTAGAATATAATCATTGTCTAATATAATATAGTATACACCATAGATAAATGAAGGGGGTATACCCAAAGCAGTGGTTGCTTTGTGATAGTATACTTTGTATTCGTCTAAGGCAGTTACGCACCGTAACGTTCCCGGTTGTCTTTCAAGGGCAGGGGCGCAACTAAAAATCTACAAAACTCAAGTCAAGATCATTAAAAGAAGAAAAGAACTGTATAGAAGGGCACATCAATGAAGTCATGTAATTTCGTTGGGACACATACAATAACCGGCCTTTTATAAAAACTAATGCATACCATTTATATGCTCCTGAGTATATATGATCTAAGAAGTCCTACACCGTTACTGTGGGTCAACATCAATTCATTCGACAAAAGATAAGACTGCTATTTGATGAGATTAATTCAGTTTTTTGTTTTTACTTCAAATATATTCAAAATCTAGCTGTAAGT
The DNA here is from genome assembly GCA_036346205.1 of Vesta saturnalis. NCBI lineage: Eukaryota > Metazoa > Arthropoda > Insecta > Coleoptera > Lampyridae > Vesta > Vesta saturnalis. Next base: position 2,267,557 of record JARFJB010000176.1, read on the forward strand.
TTATGTTTAAAGGTTTTGAGTTTTCTATTTTAACTTAATCCAGTAAGTGCTAGATGGACGAGCAGTTGTTCAACCATCCGCATTTAAAAACACCTTGTTTCTGTTTGGACATTTATCAACATAACCCCAAACTTGTGTTTACGTTTGAATGCATTTTTTTAACTTTTAATTAAAGAATGGATTTAAATCTTATGAGTACAATATGTCAAGGACAATTATTGTTTGGTAATCATGGTAAGTATTTATATGAGCAACAACTTGGAATAACTTAACTAATTAAATATATTTTTGTTAAAGGAACCTCAAGAAGATTAAATTTTTTGTTACAAGTAATTGTTAATAGTAAAAAAAAAGAATAAAGCATAATAGAATCGAAATGTATGAACAAGTAATTGGGCGTTACTTGCATGACGATTTTTTTGCCCATTTTCGTATGCCTCATTCAAATGTGGAAATTTTAATTAATTTTTGTGGAAGCTATTCCAAAAGAAACTTTGGAAGACTGAGAGTATCCCTCTCGATGCAGTGTCTGATATGTATTTGGGTATTGGCAAATCAAGAGAGTTACAGGTTTGTATGAGCAATAAACGGTTTAATAACCATTTTATTTTACTTTTATGCATTATTTCCATTAGGTCAATAGCAGATAGGTTCAATGTACCTAAAAACTCTGTTTTCCATTGCTTAATAAGAACTTGCAAAATATTATGCGAGAAAGGCAACATATTGATCATATGGCTTACAGGACAAGCTGTAACTGAAACAACAAAAGGCTTTAAGGTATGGACGTAGGTACTTGTTATATAAAAATATGTACATATGCACTTTTGAATTAGAAAATGAAGTCCTTTCCAAACGTTCTGGGAGCGATAGACTGATGGCATGTTAACATTTCTCCACCTAAAGAAGATTCGGCCTCTTATGTAAACCGAAAAGGGCAAACCTCCATGATTTTACAAGGTGTTTGTAATCACAAGTGTATATTTAAGATTGTTTTGTTGGCATTCCAGGCTCTGTGCATGATGCAAGAGTATTTTAACGTTCTAAACTATTTGAGATCTGCAATAACAACTATTTTCCTAATGATTACACATTTACTGGGCGATTCAACATACCCATTAAATGTGCAGTTGCTAACTCCATTTTGTGATAATGGGCATTTGAGTAGTTAACAGACAAAATACATCTGTCATGTAGCTACTAGGTGTGCCATAGGAATGCTCAAAGACGACTACATTATTTAGAACTACATAATGCTTATTACTTACCACATGTAATAATGGCAGCTTGTGTTCTACATAATTTTTATATGATAAATAAGGAAGAGCTCCAGATACAATGACATACAATAATCAAGATAATAAGGACACTGTAAGAATGGATAGAAATAATAGCAACACTATAAACAAACGAACTAATATTATGAATAATTTGTTATAGGAAGTTATTTGTTACTCGTTTTTATTTACAATATTCTTAACAAGTTTTTGTACTAAATCATTAAAACGTCTTTTCTGCCATTTCTTCTTCATGTTGTAATTGGCTTTGGAAACACGTTCTGTTCGGCTGCACTACCTCACGAGTCGGTGCATGAAATTTGGTTTGAGTAAGTTGCTCGAACACTTTTAAAACGCTGGGCGATTCCTCGGACTGCATTTTAAAACGACAAATTTTATGTTCGAGTACTTGAACAGTAGTTCGAGCACTTTAAAAACGCACCCAATATTAATTTATATTTAACACCAGACTAGAAGAAATTCATTCTTTTAGATGTAATCACAGACAAGATGACTGACAAAACATCAACTTATAGAACTTCAAACATCATCAACTCAAAAAGATGTTAGAATAATTGAAGGTTTGTTTATTTAAATGTGTTTCACAAAAATATGCCCTAGAACAATTTTAATGTTGGTATAAATTATAGCGTATTTATAATCATTTTGGATATGTGAAAATGTAAACTTTCAAGATTTAAACTTATACTCACAAATACTTATCTTTTAGGTTTATAGAACATGTATTTCAATATAAATTATACAAAATTTATATGTTATCAAGTTATTGTTATGAAAACATATGAATTTGGTATAATTTACCTTTAAATACATGTTTTATAAACCTGAAAAATAAGTATTTGTATTGTGTATACACGAACATGTTAGTGATAAGTTTCGATATTGACAATTTAGTTTTTAGTAATTTTCTGCTGTTTTAGATGGTATTCCTATATTTTTCATTACTCTAAATGGTAAGCTTTTATGTTTTTAACCCTCGGGAGGGTACAGTGTTTCTCAGATACATCCAAATTTTTTGTTTATATTTTAAAGTGTAATCATCTGACTACAGGATGCTGAGCAGCTGCCTATGTTTATTTAAAACCTCTTCGCTTCAGCAATTACATTGTTTTTGAGTGCCTAGCTAAACCTTACTCTTCAAACAGTGATTTATCTGTTTATCAATTAAATTGTCATTAAGATGCTAAAGTGTTACTACAAGGTTAACCAAGCCTGTTCAAAAAGCTGAAATTGTGAATTTGTAGATAAAAGTAATATACATGAATATGATCTGTAGAAAATATAAGTTTATATTGCACAATTGTGTACATTAGTAGTAAGTATGAAATACCACCTAAAAAAAATTTAATGTATTAACTAGTTTTTGTAGTTTTACTTAGAAATTTATATACAAAAATGTCTCTCACATACACCACAAACTCCCGATGTACTTTTCTTACCATAATGGTTAAGTGAAAGAGACATTTTGTGCTCTTTAGTTAAAAGTAGGAATACACATTACACACTGTTTATTGTTAATTGGTTTATTATAAATAATTGATATAAGTAAAAATGTTTAAGGGTGCTTAATTTGTGTAAATTTTATAATGAAAACCTGTTGCACATCCAAACAATTTAATTCATTATTGGCTGACACTAAGGCTTACTATACAGAAAATTCATTGTAACTTTTACTTTTATCAGGCAATTCCAGGCTATTCAGAAAGTGCAATAAATTCTTTTTTCCGAATAAGTGAATTTTAATTCTGGATAGCCTAGTAAACCTTTTTGTCATTCAAGTTTAAAGAAACAGCTTTATTTTCATCTATAACTTTCATTAATTCAATGTTTTAAATTGTAAGTGATTACCTGACTGAATTGCTTATTATTATGATTGCACTCTCTCCTGGAACAAAATACAAAACCTTCTTCATTTGTTTCATACTGCAAGCCAGTAGTATTTAAAATACATAACTTGTTTCATTTGTTGTGAAACTCATTTAATAGTAGGTTTACCATTTATAAAATATAAAGAAAATGAATGTCTAAAAAATGATTTATTTACACATTTAAATATCACAGTTCTTTTAGTTAATATAAACTTAAGATATTTTTTAATCTACTTCTTCTATTGTTGGTCTGCTACTATTATTAAACCTTTTCGCTTGTTGACCACAACTTCCTTGAGCACTTTGCTGTTGTCCTTGATTTGCATATAATTTTGATATTACAGGGCTGCAAATGCTTGTGAGTTGCTTCTGTTGGTTTTCGTATTCGTCTTTTTCTGCAAGTAAATTTGAATCTAACCATTTCAGACATGATTCACAGGCACTTTCAACTACACTTTTATCTTCTGAACTTAACTTATCCTGTGTTTCACTTAGAGTTTGCTTTAAACTGAATATATATCCTTCCAATTGATTTCTAGCTGTAATTCTACTTCTCTGTTTGTCATCTTCGTCTCTGTATTTTTCAGCATCGGCCACCATTCGGTCAATGTCTTTTTGTGATAAACGTCCCTTATCGTTTTTGATGGTGATGTTTTGTGATTTTCCCGAACTGGTGTCTTTAGCAGATACGTTTAATATTCCGTTAGCGTCCATGTCAAAAGTTACTTCAATTTTAGGAACTCCTCGTGGTGCGGGTGGTATTCCAGTTAAATCGAAATTTCCCAGTAAATTATTATCTTTGGTCATTGCCCTTTCACCCTCGAACACTTGAATGGTGACAGCTGGTTGATTATCGGAGTAGGTAGTAAACGTTTGAGTTTGTTTGCAAGGAATACGCGCGTTTCTTTCAACGATCTTTGTCATAACACCACCGGCAGTCTCGATGCCCAATGATAATGGAGTAACATCTACTAGTAGAACGTCTTGAATCTTGTCGCTGGTATCACCACTTAGTACAGCTGCCTGTACTGCCGCACCATAAGCAACTGCCTCATCTGGATTAATGGAAAGATTTAATGCCTTTCCGCAAAAGTAATTTTGAAGCAACGATTGTATTTTGGGAATTCGTGTCGATCCTCCAACTAACACAATGTCGTGTATAGCAGATTTATCCATTCTGGCATCTGCAAGAGCTTTTTCAACAGGTTGAAGTGTGCCCCGGAATAAGTCTGAACACAATTCTTCAAAACGCGCTCTGCTAATTTTAGTGTAAAAATCCATTCCATCGAATAATGCATCTATTTCCAAACTAGCTTCCGTACCCGAAGAAAGTGTACGTTTCGCCCTTTCGGCTGCAGTCCGTAAACGTCTTAACGCTCTGGCATTGGTACGAATGTCCTTTCTAAACTTGCGCTTAAATTCCTCAACGAAATGATCAACTAAACGATTATCGAAGTCTTCACCGCCTAAATGGGTGTCACCGGCCGTGGATCTTACTTCGAACAACGAACCTTCGTCGATAGTTAGTATCGAAACGTCAAAGGTACCTCCGCCCAAGTCGAATATTAATACGTTTCGCTCACCCTTGAGATTTTTATCCAAACCGTAAGCCAAAGCGGCCGCTGTAGGTTCGTTTATTATCCTCAAGACGTTCAATCCGGCAATCACTCCTGCGTCCTTTGTAGCTTGTCTTTGTGAGTCGTTGAAATATGCAGGTACGGTTATAACAGCGTCTTTAACTGTACTCCCTAAATAAGCCTCTGCGGTTTCCTTCATTTTTGTAAGAACCATCGAACTTATTTCTTCTGGAGAGAATCGTTTAATTTCACCTTTGTAACTAACTTGCATGTTGGGTTTTCCACCATCGTTAACTACCTTAAAAGGCCAATGTTTCATGTCTCCTTGAATCTTCGGATCATCGTATTTTCGGCCAATAAGTCTCTTAGCGTCGAAGATGGTGTGTGGATTCATAGCAACTTGATTTTTAGCTGCATCGCCGATAAGACGTTCTGTGTCCGAAAACGCGACGTAACTGGGTGTCGTTCTATTTCCTTGGTCGTTTGCGATAATTTCCGCTTTTCCATTTTGCCACACACCTACGCAAGAATAGGTGGTGCCCAAGTCGATTCCAATTGCTGGTACCCTCACCATGTTTGTTTTGTTAAAAAATAACACGAACAAAAATAACTTTTAAATTAATTCGAAATTGAAATAAAATTAAAAAGCTGCACAAGCTTTTACAATATTACTTTATTCACTTCGATATTCAAACTGAACCTGTGCTCTTACGCAGCCTAGTTATACATCGCCGTCGTTTTCACGAGCTCTCTCGAATGTTCTAGAACGGTAGGTGTGCTCTGATTGGTTGTAATAACCGAAGAGAGCAGAAACATTAGGAATTTTCTAGATTACCTACATGATTCAAAGAACAATAAATTATTAATACGTGTATATTTTGATCTAGAGAATTCTTTTAAAATAAAAGAGTTTTACTTCCTATTCGAGAAGTTGCTTAAACTTTTTAATTTTACAAAATGATTGTAGTGAAGTAGATTTTATTTAATAAAAACCAGTTTTGAATATTTCTCTACATGTTAAATGGATAAAAACTAAAGATGTCTTATTATACACAAACAAAAATATAAGTAATTCTTATACGTATAGGGAATTTTTTTAATGTAAAGAAAATTAAGTTTGTAATTGTATACATTTGTTGTAGTAGGAACGATCTAATTATATATAAATTAAAGATATGCTCGATTGATACGTTCAGGCTATCATAATTTGAATTAAAACACAAATTAAATTGTAAAAATTTTAAAACATTTCTAAAATAGTTCAATGTTCCACCTAATCACTGAAACATAATGGTAATTCATTCGCTTCATTTTACTGTCCTTTATTACACACATTAATAGTGTAGCATAATGTTCTTTTTGTTTCAATTGTCAGGTACTTTTGAATGAAATTTAAAAAATGTATTTAAAATAAGTGTTAATACTGAAAAAACATAGATATACATTCAAATTTAGAATAAAAACAATTTATCTCCACTGTGAAAAAGCTATTTTACAAAACGTCTAGAAAATTCTAAAACATCGAAACAGGCGCTGTTTGTTCCAACCAATCAGAGCACAGGTACTATTCTAGAATATTCCAGATTTCGTGAAATAACCGTTGTTATATTATAGGTATACAGTGTTCTTTTTTATTTTACTACAAAACTAAAGCTTTCTACAATTTTTTTTAAAAGAAGAATAAATACACTAATTGTTAATTATCTAATAATATTAATGTTTCATAGTTTGAACTAGACTGTTATCTACTCAATTAAATACTATTGTTTATAAACAATGCAAATAGGACATTCGTTCGGAAAAATTAAATATATATATATATATATATATATATATATATATATATATATATTTTTTTTTTTTTTTTTTGTTTATCCCGGTTTACCCCTACAATAGAACATACTGAGCTAAAGTGTTGAATGATTGATTATTACTATTCGCCCAGTGGTCGATCGAAATTCGACCGCAATTCGTCAAATTTGTAAGTTTGAACGTTATTGAAGTTCTTTTGTGAAATAGTATTTCTCTATAATCATTGCATATATTTTTTTTTTATTTCGTTCCATTACGCTCAGCTGTGAGTATATACAAATGACGTCACTAATTAATTTAATGTGCTTGTATCCCATATAGATAAATTTTATCTTTTTGCACTCCTTCTCCATATGAACTTTAACTAAGCCAAATCTCCCACTCCGTGCGCGCAATGTGCTTAAAAAGGAGTGCACAGTTTTTCTTTACGTATTAATGAAACGACGTTTAGTCTTTTTCCTTGGTCAAATATGAAAATCATAATTTGATGTTTTGTTTCTAGTCTTCGTGAGACAATCATGAGCTGCACACATGAGATTTTTATTTACTTAAATAAACTTGTCTACAATTAAACTGGGTACATTCTATGACATTCCCATAAGAAACAAAACATTGAGAACGTAATAACGGCTCAAAGTAATAGTAATTTATATTACTAAAGCGGGAAACGCGTTATAGCGTAACGAGGATTAACGTCGCGTGAGGATGCCGGTCGTGAGCAGCGTGAAAGCATGTCACGCTATAGTTTTCAGTAAAGCCTAGTTTTAATTGACTCGAATTTCGGATACTTCATACGAAATCCGAATTTCGCAAAAAAGTTGAAAGCTTTCATTTGTTTATAAATAATGGAAAATAAGTACATAAATGATGCCTATTGTTATTTGCGATATTTCTATACAGTGTCCCAACAAAAATTTATACCCCTGTAAAACTGGACAAAATAAACATTTTGACAAAAATCCAATGCAGTACTGTCAACCGAAATTGTATTCACAAATATTACCTTAGATAAAATACTTTTAAATGGTTTATTTGTTAATAGTGTAAATTGTTTTTGAAAATGAGAAAAATGACGTTATTATGAGTAGAAGAGGGCCAGCATGGGACAAAATGGAGTGGGAGAAGCCACACCACCTGACCGGATAGGACAAAATGGGGTGGGTGTCTAGGACGGGCTAGGGGTGGGGCCGGCTTTTTTTTGAGGGCGTTTTTCAAACCCTTGGCGGGGTTTAGCCGTAATTAAGGTCCTTTTGGCAATATTAAGAACCTCTTTGCCGGTGTAACTCCTGGTTAAGGGTGTTGGATGTCGCTAGAGTGTGGTCTAGCGGCCATTTTGGCAGGGTTAAGAGAGAGGTTAAGACTAGATAAGGCACTTATGGCTTCATTACGATCGGGGCTAAGACTAGACCACACCCATTCCTTTTATCTGATTGGTCGTGCCAGCTCCTCTGGCTTCTGATAGGTCCATAGCCCCACTACTCAGCAGCTGTGCTCTGATTGGGGGATTAAGTCTCTGCATTCTGATTGGTTATGACGGGATATTTGAATTTGTATTGTAATAAGTGGGCCTAATGCTAACTTGTAAGAGAGGTGCAGGGGTTTGCAATTTGCTCTAGAGGTTTCGCTCCCCTGTAGTGATCGGAACTTGGTCGGGGGCCTTTTTTGGCGGTCTAGCCCCTCGTTAAGGGTGTTGGATGCCCCTAGGGTGTCGTCTAGCGGCCGTTTTGTCTGCTTTAAGGTGGAGTTTACGGCCCTTATGGTTTCATTAAGTCGCGCCTATGACTAGACCACACTTATGGCATCTTATCGGTCCAAGGGGTAAGCCCCGCCCTTTGATGGCTTCTAATTGGTCCTCTACTCAACATCTGTGCTCTCATTGGTGGACTAAGTCTGCATTCTGACTAGTTACGGTTGTAAATATGAATTTGTATTCTAAGGGGCATTGTTTTTTAATTATAAACCAGCAACTATTTTAATTACGAGACATAATTAAATTGCATCATCATAACCTTTTTAATTAAGCGTCATAATCAAGATCCTCGGCCATTTTGTCCGATAACTTGCTTTCGGGGCTTCGCCCCCTAGCCCCCTTGACGGGAAACTTGAATTTGTATTTATCTTTACATTCTGAGTACTTATTGCGAGAAATTTGAACTTGTATTCTAATAAGGTGGCCTAATGCTCACTTATAAGACAGACATAGGGCTTCGCAACTTGCTGTCGGGTCTTAGCCCCTTGGAGGAAAATTTGAATTTGTAATTAAGTCTTTACATTCTGATTGTTTATTGCGAGAAATTTCAAACTTATATTCTAATAAGGGGGCCTAATGCTAACTTATAAGACAGGCATAGGGCTTCGGAAGTTGCTTTTGGGGCTTTGCCACCGTTGTCATGGCCCCTTTGGCGGTAAACTTGAACTTGCATTTAATTCTCTACATATAACGCTTATCATTATCATTAGACCGTCATAATAATAATATCACGCAAATTCGGAAATACCTCTGGTAAAAAGGGTCCTAGATTTATAAACAATCTTGAACGCACTGTTTCGTTTTGAGAACGGTCAAACAACCCAAGGCAATAAACAAGCTGACTTTCATTTACAATTTTGATAATATACAAACGTTTTGAAACTAACATCGATTTCATTACGTAAGGCAATTTACAAGTTTGATAATACAAAAGCGTTTTTTAAGCTAACACCGATTTCATTTCGTAAGGCAGCTATAGGATGCTGTTTTATTTTAACCACGCTCATCATTATCATTAGCGAACCATAATGACAATAATATCCCACAAATTAACGTGTACACTATTGTCGAGTTTTGCATACAGTGACAAAAATACGTTTTACAGTTAAATCGGTAAAAATTACCTATACAGGAAACATAATCAAACTTGAAATCAGGCCTCTAGCAATTAAATAAGGTAAATAAAATAAAGGGTAAGGGTTAAAATTTAAAAAAACGAGACTTATCAAGGTTATTGGCGATAAACGTATTGGACGAACGCCTTGACAGAGTAAACAGCTGCTCACAACACATTTCACCTTAGACGTCTCTCACGTCACCCTCGCCTCTCGCGTTTTTATCGTCTCTACCGTTTCTCTCTCTTCTCCCTCGTCTCGTTCGTTTCTCACGTATCTATCGTATCTCCCGTCTCTCACGCTTCTCAGCTCCCACTCGAATCCCAGCTGAGTGGTGGGGCTGAGGACCAATTAGAAGCCAGAGGGGCTGGCTCGACCAATCAGGTAAAAGGAATAGGTGTGATCTAGTCTTAGCACTGATCTTAATAAATCCGCAAGGGCCTTATCTAGTCTTAACTCTGCCAAAATGTCCGCTATAACACACCCTAGGGGCATCCAACACCCGTAACCAAGAGTTAGATCAGCAGAAAGACTCTTAATATTGCCAAAAGGACCTTAGTTAGGGGCTAAACCCCACCCAGGGGTTGAAAAACGCCCTCGAAAAGAAAGTGAGTGAACGCAAGCAATGGAAACAAACAACACGTTTTCTTTAATAAGCATATTTAATAAGTGAATTATTGATAACAAGTAATGACAAAATCAACAGAAAAATAGTAAGCATAACATTTACGGCTGCTCATTAAAGTAAAAATTAAAAGCGCGCATTGTCACGACCTTCAATGTTAAACGAGAAGCCGCGATGGATGCGTTCCAAAATGTTTTGATTTGAACTGTATAATGTTGCTTGTTCTTTAATTGTGAATAAAATTGTATACAAACCTCGGCAAAAGTACATTCCCCTTCGTCTCTCGACAGGAATGGAACACTTTCCGTCTCGGTATATAATATACTATTATTTAATATTTGTAAATGTAATTTAGAAGGTACGATAATGTTATAAAGCGTTTTTCGCTCTTGTAATAAAAATTACTATTATGCATTTGTTTGAAACGTATTCATAACTTTTTACTAGATTAGATAGAGTGAATTATTATTGTAAGTAACCAATGTCTCTGAAATTTTATTCCCTTTGCCGTCGACAAGAAAAGCGTTGAGAATTTTCTGCTTCAGAATCCCCCATTCCCACTACTTAAACAATAGCCAATCTCTGACTTGACGCCATTAACAGAGGCTGTACCCTCCTTCAATGGATTGCTATATAGCTACAAGACGTGCTACCGATGACGAATTTTTTGAGATTATTTGATCGCATGGTTTACAAAGAACAATGATTCACCTTCCTAAAATAGCGTTCACAATCAACACCATAGTTCAGGCGCCCGCCCGATTTTCTCCAGCATTACTTAACTTAGGTCGAAAACCCGGCCCACCAGGTGCCTGGTCTACGAGACCACACACTCAAGGCGAAGTTACAGTCGTGACTCCTCTTTATCAATAACGGCATATGAAAAGCTTGAGAGATTTGCAGGAACCTACCAGAACTTCTTTAAGACAAAGCACACAGATATCATTACAACCTCCGCCGTAGAGCTTACCGTCCCCGCAAAGGAGATCTGGTTTATCAAAAAACTCAATTTCCCCTAAATTATAACATTTCGCCGCTAAATTAACAGCAAAATACTACGGTCCGTACCTGATCCACAAAATACGGTCGCCTGTAATAGTTGAAAACGCACTAATTTTTTTTCTAATTAATTATTTTATGATTAACCAATTTCTCCTGAATTGCAGAACAATGAAATAATCAATTTTATCCCCTCTGCCGTCTATTCGAAAAGCGTTGATAATGTTTTATGCCCCCTACCCCAGTCCCAGTACTTAATTAAAATTATACCACTAAGTGTAATTGCCTGTTTCATAAATAACTACCAGAACCCGAGCTCTGATTACTTTGCCTTACGCGGTACTGTAAATATTAACTTAAAGGAATACTCCTCTTTCAATTATGCCTTACACACATAATACATAAAACACTTAGTATTATCGAACCCGCCTATGTGAAAATATAATTTATTCGTGTAAACTAATCTTTCCTGAAGGTTTAAACACCTGGTACAATTTTTCACGAGATAATAGGTTCACCTTGTGCTATCTTATATCATAAACTACTACCAAGCTTTTTCCCAATATTGACGCGATTTTAATCTACGCTTACTTCCTACAGAAACACTCCAGTATAAAGCATTAAATACGATAGCCTCCGGAAATCTCCATTTTAAACACAAAATTCCTCTTTGTATAAAAATAAAATACAGTGGCTACGCACTATCAGTGTATTCGCCACCTCCGGTAACACCATCACTCAAGTAGCAAACGCATCGTTAGCAAGGCCGCTCGCCGGTTCCATTTTCGCCGCAGAACATCCCTATTTTCTGAATAAAACCCACAAAGAAAGAGAAAACCTTTTAATCCAACTTCTTTTCATTATTAAGACTAATTAGAATATTATCCTGCGACTTAAATAAGTAAAATTAGTAATAAAATTAGTATGTGAATGTGTGTGTGTGTGTGTGTGTGTGTGTGTGTGTGTGTGTGTATGCTTGAGCGTATGTGTGCGTGCTTTCTTGCGTGTGCATGTGTGGGTGTGTAGGTGAGGGAGAGTTGATGCATGCGTAGGACGTGCGTGGTGTCTATATGCGTGTGTATGTGTGTGAGTGTGTATGTAAGGATACATGGGTGCGTACGTGTGTTCGTACCTATGTGTGTTTGAGCGTATGTGTCAGTGTGTGCGTGCGTGTGTGTGTGTAGGGGGGGTGAGAGTATGTGTGTGCTTGTGCGCGTGCGTGCTTTCTTGCGTGCGTGAGTGTGCAGTGTATAGGTGAGGGAGAGGGGGTGCGTGCGTGTGTGTGTGTGTGTGTGTGTGTGTGTGTGTGTGTGTACAAAGTATGTGTCAAAAACAGGATGCGTCCAGCGGAAAACTTTGATGTGACAAATTCGCAACCGTATTTTTCTCAATTTCACGTATTTCAGAGGGCGTACATGCAAGCTTATCCTGATTATCTTCCATTTTCGTGTTTTGTGACAGAATTTGGATAAAACAAAAAGCGACTAGATGAAATTTTCACCCAACCGACACAAAAATCTCTAAATCAACTAAACGTAAAGAAGTTTGTTTAAAAATGGTTTAAAAAGGGCAAATTACAAAAATAGCATAAAAAACTTGCTAGCTTCGAATTATACCGTTAGACGGCACTTCTACCCTAAATTATGCCGCAATCTAGCATTATACACTCTACGCTAACTTCTAATTGTACTGCATCATATCGTTACTATAGTAATTTTCACGAGTCAGAGCAGTTGCGTCACTAATATTAATACAGTCAGTGGACGCCGATGTTGTCAGATTGTGAAAAATAACAGTTTGACAACTGTCAAATCTTAGCTTCCGAGGTTATGTTTATTTTATCACAATAATAAAATTTAAGTTATGTTATCTCAAATGTTTCATTGTCAAAAATGCTTAAACACCGGACAGAATTGCCAACCTAAATCAGTTGTAAAGGTAGTAATGAAACAAAGTTAGTTATGACGCAACTGCTCTGACTCGTGAAGATTGGTATAACTTAAGTTATACCCCAAGATAGTTTTATAAACTGTAGGTAAAACTAGTTTCAAAACGTAGATAAAGGGAGTCAATTTGGTCAAAGTGTATTATCTTACGATGATGAAATCAGAGTTTGCAATTCACTTTCAATTCTACCTTAAATAAAGTACTTTTTAAGACCTATTTCGTTAATGTTATAGAGTGAAAAATTTATTTTGTTAGCAGATACTGTAATTCCTTTATAATAGAAATTCATTTATAAAGTCAGGGTCATGCTTGTTTTAAAGTATGTTCTTTGCTGTAATAACGACATTTTCAAAAACAATTTGCACCCTACAATATTAACAAATAAGCCATTTAATATTGTGGTAAAAACAAGTTTCATAAGACCAATTTTGAAGCACGAATTCAAGTTTAGAAAAACGAGTTTTTCAAAGAATGAGTTCTTATGAAACATATTTTTATGCTATTTTTGGAATTTGGCCTTTTGATGCCGTTTTTAAACAAAACTTGTTTACTTTAGTTGATTTAGGGGTTTTTGTGGCGGTTGGTGATGTCTTAATTTTAAAACTGAAAATTGATCTAGTTCCCTTTTGTTTCATCCAAATTCTGTCACAAAACACGAAAATCGAAGATAATCAACTTGCATCCCTTGCAATACCTGAAATCGCCAAAAATACGGTCGCGAATCAATCAAAGTTTTCCACTGGACGCATCCTGTTTTTGACACATTTTGTAAGAGTGACATGCATGACATAATTCCGGATCAAGCTTTGTCAACCTAAAAATTTTCGGAAAATGTTCCGTAAATTAATGGGTATAGTAGAAGAGGTTAGAATAGGAAATGACGTCATCAGTGGTGGGAGAAATCTTGGGGGCTGGGGTGAGTGTGAGGGTGGGGTCAGTTTCTTTTCGGGGGTCATTTTAAACCCCTTGATGTCATTTTCAACCCTTTAATGGTATTTTCACGTCTAATGAGGGCCCTTTTGACAATAGTAAGAGCCTTTTGGTAATCCAACCCTAGGGTTAGGGGTGTGGGGGTAGTCACGTGATCCGGTCAAAGTCCAATTATTTTAATTATGACGTCATAATTAAATTTTGGCACTATTTTGTTTTTAATTATGAGTCATAATTAAATTCCGACGCCATTTCGTTTTTAATCATGACATCATAATTAAACTCCTCGGTCATTTTGTTTTTAATTATGAGCCATAATTAATTCCTCAGCCATTTTTGTTTTCTAATTAAGTCATAATTAAGTTGTGGTGCTGTAGTGTCCCAATCCCTATCTTTAAAAGTGTAATTTGAACTTATTCGCAATAATGCAAATTTAAGAACAAAACAATCGCTTGCCTTACATGACTTTCCTGGCAATACTGAAAACAGCCAATTTGCTTTTAATTATGAGTCATAATAAAATTGTGCAGGCTATCTTGGTTTGTCAGCCATCTTGGAGGCCATTTTTGTTTTTGGCGGGAAATTTAAAATACTAACTCTTAAGACAGGTGTAGGACTCCGGAGCTAGTTCTAGGGTCGTCACCCCATTGAAATTGTATTCTAATAAGAGGCCCCCATACTATCTCATAAGACAGAAATTAATCATATCAATCAATCGACCAAATCAGCCCAACCATATCAAACCAAATCAATCTATTTCGATCAAATCAAACACATCAATTAAGCAAATCACTCTCGATCAAATCAAACAATCAGATCAATCTCAATCTAACCAAGCAATCAAAGCAATTAACCAAATCTGTCAAATCAATCAACCTCAATCAAATGAAACAAGCAGCTGAGCTAACAATTCTTCATAAACTTCAGGTAACGATTCCCCCACTGTGTATAAGTAGCTCCTATGAGCGACCGCTTACTTTCTCGTTAAGGCTAGCCGACACTGAGAGCTGGTACGCTCCCTAAACATGAGGGCACCGGCGTGGGAAAACAGTCGATCATCCGAAAATCAATTTCAATCAATTAAATCTTAACCAAATCAATCTCAATCAAGTCAATCAATCAAATCATAGCTTACAGCTTGCAAAGGAAACTCTCAATTAAAAAATACCGGCTTGATTTGACTTACCGCGTGCAAAAAACCAACCTTAAAAAACACAAGCACAAACACACACCCAGGCACGAACGCACACGTACGTACGCACTCCCGCACACGCACACACAAACACACACACACACTCATACATGCAAGCACGCACGCACGCACACGCCCCTATACTTGTGGTATGAGTTAGCCTTCGACATTCCTGTCAATATACGAACATCGAAGTAGAATGTAACACTATTGCCGTGTTTTGCATACAGTGATAAAAATACGTTTTATAGTTAAATTATTAAAAATGCACATACAATAACAAATATAACCAAACCCGAAATCAGACCGCTATATTATTTTACATACATGGACTGTCTTATGAGAAATACGTCTGCCAAAAAGGGTCCTAGATTTATAAACAAGCTTGAATGCACTATTTTATTTTTGAAAATGGACAAATGCCTGGGGACAAACAAACAAGCTCACTTTTATTTCCAATTTTGATAATACACATGTGATTTGAAACTAACACCGATTTCATCTCGTAAGGCAACTATAGGACTATGTGCTTTATTTTACCCAACGCTCATCACGATCATTAGACAACCATAATAATAACAATAGCACCTAAATTAGCGCATAACACTGTTAACGAGAGATAAAAACACGTTTTACAGTTACATTAGTAAAAATACCTATACAATATAAAATATAACCAAACTTGAAAAAAGGCATCTGTATTATTTTACACGTAAGGACTGCCTTATGCGTAATAACTCTGTAAAAAAAAGCCCTAAATTTATAAACAAGGTTGAACGCACTAAGTCGTTGTTGAAAATGGGCAAATGCCTGGGGACAAATAAGCAGGCTGACTTTAATTTCCAATTTTGATAATACACAAGTGATTTGAAACTAACACCGATTTTATCTCATAAGGCAACTATAGGACCCCGTGTTTTATTTTACCCAATGCTCATCATTATCATTACACAACCATAACAATAATAATTACATAAATGAACAATATAAAGTACATAACGGTTTCCAGCAATCATTAATATAAAGTAACTATTTTCTGGATTTCCTAGTTATGTAACCACAACCGTTTACTCTTCAAACACTTCTAGGTGATTTTCGGAAAAACAGTAATTACCTAATTACGTGAAAGACATGCGGACCTTGAAATTACATAAGAGACAGACAGATAAATGCATTTTCATTTGCAATTTTGATAATACATTTCATACCAAATCGATTAAACTTACAGCTTACAAAACCGCCTCTCAATTCAAAATAGTCGACTTTCATTTACAATTTTGATAATACACTTCATACCAAATTGAATTAACTCACAGCTTGAAAAACCAACTCTCAATTCCAAAATATCTGCTTGATTTAGCTTATAGTGTACAAAAAACAATCTTCAAAATCACAAACGCGAACGCGAACGCGGAAACGGACACCGACCCAGACACAAACACAGACACAGACACAAACACAAACACAAACACAAACACAAACACAAACACAAACACAAACACAAATACAAACTTAAACACAAACACAAACACAAACAAAACAAAACACAAACACAAAACAAATAACAAAACAAAACAAACTAAACACAAAACAAAACAAACAAAACAAAACACAAACACAAACACAAACACAAACAAAACAACAAAACAAAACAAACACAAACACAAAACAAAAAACAAAAACATAAACACAAACACAAAAAACAAAACAAAATACAAACACAAACAAAACAAACACAAACACAAACACAAACATCAAACACAAACACAAACACAAACACAAACACAACACAAAAACACAAACACAAAAACACAAACACAAACACAAACACAAACACAAACACAAACACAAACACAAAAAAACACAAACACAAACAACAAAACACAAACACAAACAAACAAACACAAACACAAACACAAAACACAAAACACAAACACAACACAAACACAACAAACACAAACACCACACAACACAACACATAACCAGCATGCACTGGCATGTCTTACGTCACGGTTACCGTGCGTTTATTAATCTAACCTAATATTGTACGTGTATAGACCTATCCCAAATTTTTGCGTGTATTAATCTAACTTAATATTCTACATTTATTGACCTAACCTAAGATTGCTCGTATATTGACAGCAATTCCAAAGGCATAAGACATGTGTAGCAGTGTGCGCGTGTGTGTGCTTGCGTGCGTGCGTGGGTGTGTGTGCGTGTGTATCTGTAAATGTGTAAATGAAGGTCGCCTTTTTGAATTGAGCGTCGGTTTTGCAAGCTGTAAGTTAAATCAATTTGGTATGAAATGTATTACCAAAATTGTAAATGAACATGGACTTGTCTGTCTGTCTTTTGTGGAATTTCAAGGTCTGCTTGCCTTTCACGTAGTTAGGTAATTACTGTGTTTTTACGAAAATCCCCTAGAGGTATTTGAATAGTAAACGGTTATTATTGTGGTTACATAACTGTATAATAATGATTGATGGAAACCGTTAAGTACTTTATATTGTTCATTTATAAACAAAAGGCAGAAAGTGAATGTGCCGTGACTGAAAGCAACAAAAACCAGTTGTCAAGACGTTCTTTCAATACCATTATTAACAAGAACCCTGGTAAGTGATAGTATTTTATTTTAACCCTTCCCGCTTATTTTATTTCCTTTATTTAATTACTTGTATACATTTTAATGTTATGATTTATCACCACAACCAATACATCTCGATCTAAACCTGTTGAAAACCTTCACGCAATCAACACGCCCTTATACCTTAATACATTCATCTACAGTGTTATATAATAATAATTATTATTGTTATTATTATGGTTGTGTAATGATAATGATGACCATTGAGTAAAATAAAACACGGGATTCTATAGTTGCCTTACGAGATAAAATCGGTGTTAGTTTCAAATCACATGTGTATTATCAAAATTGGAAATGAAACTTAGCTTGTTTATTTGTTCCCAGGCATTTGTCCATTTTCAAAAACGAAACAGGGCGTTCAAGCTTGTTTATTAATCTAGGACCCTTTTTGCCAGAGTTAATTCCGATAAGACAGTCCTTGTATGTAAAATAGTATATTGGTGTGATTTCAAGTTTGGTTATATTTGTTATTGTATAGGCATTTTTACTAATTTAACTGTAAAACGTATTTTTATCACTGTATTCAAAACCCGGCATTAGTGTTACACTCTAATTTGATGTTCGTACATTGACAGCAATGTCGACGGCTACCTCATAAGACAGGTGTGGGCGTGCGTGGGTGTACGCGCATGCGTGGGTTTGCGTGCGTGTGTGTGTGTGTGTGTGTGTTTGTGCTTGTGTTTTTTAAGGTTGGTTTTTCGCACGGTGTAAGCTAAATCAAGCCGGTATTATTAAATTGAGAGTTGGCTTTGCAAGCTATAAATTAAATCCATTTGGTATTTTTGAATTGTGGTTGGTTTTATCAACCTGTAAGTTAAACCAAACCAGTATTTTTAAATTGTAAGCTGGTTTTCGCAAGCTGTAGGTTATGATTTGATTGAGATTCATTTGCGGATAATCGACTGTTTTCCCACGCCGATGCCCTCACGTTTAGGGAGAGTACCAGCTCTGAGTGTCGGTTAGACTTATCTACAAAGTGAGCGGTCGCACATAGGAGCTAGGTATATACTGTGGGAGAATCGTTACCAGAAGGTTAAAGAGAATTGTTAGCTCAGCTGCTTGTTTGATTTGATTGAGATTGATTGATATTACTGATTTGGTTAATTGCTTTGATTGTTTGATTTGGTTGAGATTGATCTGATTGCTTGATTTGATCGAGAGTGATTTGCTTAATTGATTTGATTAATTGACTTGTTTGATTAGATCGAGATTGATTGATTTGGTTTGATATGCTTCGGCTGACTTGAGTGATCGATTGATTGATTAATTAGGGGCAAGCTCGAGAACAAGTTCCGGCGTCCTATACCTGTCTTATGAGATAGTATGAACGCCTCTTATTAGAATACAATTTTAAATTTCCCGCCAAGGGGGCGAAGACCTGATAAGAGGCGAAGATCCTAGAACAAGTTTCAGGAGTCCTACACCTGTCTTATGAGTTAGTATGAGGGCCCCCTTACTAGAATACAATTTCAAATTTCCCGCCAATTACAAAAATAAAACAAACTTATTAAAATACTATTTAAAATTTTCCGCCAAAACAAAAATGGCTGCCAAGATGGCCGACAAAGACAAAATGGATCAACAATATAATTATGACTCATAACTAAAAACAAAAATGACAGGAATTTAATTATGACTCATAATTAAAACAAAATGGCAGACAAAAACAAGTTGACGCCCCAATTTAATTATGAATCATAATTCAAAACAAAATGGCCGACGAGTTTAATTATGACCTCATAATAGAAAACAAAATGGCGACGGAATTTAATTATGGCTCCTAATTTTAAACAAAATGGCGGCGGAATTTTATCATGACTCATAATTAAAAACAAAATGGCACCAAAATTTAATTATGAAAATAAGTCGCGCTAGAGTTTTTAGCTCGAATAATACACAACGTTTTTGTGCTTTAATAAAATTGGTCATAAAGAAACAGGGTTTTTTGTCACCAAAATTATGTTGGTATTTTGATTAGCGCATCTAGGAATGTAATAATGCAGTATTCCCAACCAAAATTGTATTAACAATTATAACCTTAAATAAACATCGAGCTGGTAGAGTAGTGACGCGACACGAGGTAATGGGTTCGATCCCGTTACCGTCTAACTTGTATGAGGTTTTATTCAAGGGGGTTTTCCTCATAGACATGTAGCGGCATGGTCACTGTGTATGCACACCATGTGCGGCTACTTAGGCGAACGCTGGAGTAATATTTTCCCCTCAGAACCCTAATACCGTTCCTTCCGATCCTATCTTAACCACAACCATCCTTAATTCCACCATGTATGTATTCGTAATGTATGTATGTATGCTGGGAATCCATGATTGTGGCTGAAGAAGCTTGGAAAGCTCAAACAGCCCGCCCTCCCCCTTGGGGAGGGAATGAAATACGTGACCTTTCCTTTCCTTCCTAGTATATTACAAACCGCGCAAGGAAGAGCTTCATTAAAGCCGAGTGTTGGTTAACTGAGCGATAGCGAAGCTCGAGTTAGTATCTATTTTATTCGCAATCATTCAATGTTAAAAATAACAATTTACTAAACATTCTAAATAATAAATATCCTGATGTAACAAATATAAAACAAAGTAAGCTGGGCCTGAGAATAAATATATAAATGTCAAATTGCAAAAAAGTGTTAATCCTAATCCATGCGAGTTGGGAAAGATTCTTAATGTTTGTTTTTAGTTAAATAGTTTTTAAATATGTTGTAGGCCCGTTGATTAATAAAGAATATCAAGTAACACATAATTTAATTAATTGTAATGATTATGAGGTTCATGATAGTTGTGCAACCCTCACCACAGGTATGTAAAATTTTCGGGGTATGTAATAAATATTCCTGGCTAGTTTCATTATTCTGGACTAGTTTCAGTAATCATCTAGTTTCTAGCTGTTTTCATGTCATGAAATTGACAGACTACAATATGATTGCGAATCAAATACTTTTTTGTAACTTGCTTCCGTTTTGATCCTTTAATAGACATATTAAGAAACGCGACGTCATCATATCCGACTTCATTATAGCCAGTATAATGAGGCAGAATAGGAAATGACGTTATCAGTGTTTGGGGTAGGCTTGGGGGCTGGGGTGAGTGTGAGGGTTGGGCTCGGCTTCTTTTTTTTCAACCCCTTGACGGCATTTACACCCCTAATTAGGACCGCCCTTTTGGCAGTATTAAGATCCTTTTTGGTAATCCAACCATGGGGTTAGGAGTGTGGGGGTGGCCACGTGACCGGTCAAACTCCAATTATCTTAATTATGACATAATTAAATTTTGGTGCCATTTTGTTTTTAATTATGAGTCATGATAAAATTTTGCCGCCATTTTGTTATTAGTTATGAGCCATATAATTAAATTCCGCCGCCATTTTGTTTTCAGTTATGAGGTCATTATTAGACTCGTCGGCCATTTCGTTTTTAATTATGATTCATAATTAAATTGGGGCATCATTTTGTTTTTGTCTGCCATTTTGTTTTTAATTATGAGTCATAATTAAATTCCTCAGTAATTTTTGTTTTTTAATTATGAGTCATAATTATATTGTTGGTCCATTTTGTTTTTGTCCGCCATCTTGCCAGCCATTTTTGTTTTGGCGGAAAATTTGAGATAGTATTTTAATAAGCTTGTCTTATTTTTGTAATTGGCTTGAAATTTGAAATTGTATTCTAGTAAGGGGGCCCTCATACTAACTCATAAGACAGGTGTAGGACTCTGAAACTTGTTCTAGGGTCTTCACCTCTTATCAGGTCTTCGACCCCTTGGCGGGAATTTGAAATTGTATTCTTATAAGAGGCGTTCATACTATCTCATAAGACAGATATAGGACGCCTGAACTTGTTCTCGTGCTTCGCCCCTTGTCAAAAGACAGAAATTAATCAATCAATGGACCAATCAAGTCAGCCGAAGCATATCAAACCAAATCAATCAGTCTCGATCTAATCAAACAAGTCAATTAATCAAATCAGATCAATCAAACCAATTAAGCAAATCAATAAATCAGATCAACGTCAACCAAATCAATCAATCAAAGCAATTAACCAAATCAGTCATATCAATCAATTTCAATCAAATCAAATAAGCAGCTGAGCTAACAACTCTTTTTAACCTTCAGGTAACGATTCTCCCACAGTATATACCTAGCTCCTATGTGCGCTCGCTCACTTTGTAGATAAGGCTAACCGACACTCAGAGCTGGTACTCTCCCTAAACGTGAGGGCATCGGCGTGGGAAAACAGTCGATCATCCGAAAATCAATCTCAATCAAATCATAACCTACAGCTTGCGAAAACCAGCTTACAATTTAAAAATACTGGTTTGGTTTAACTTGCAAGTTGCTAAAACCAACCACAATTCAAAAATACCAAATTGATTTAACTTATAGCTTGCAAAGTCAACTCTCAATTTAATAATACCGGCTTGATTTAGCTTACAGCGTACGAAAAACCAACCTTAAAAAACACAAGCACAAACACACCCACGCATGCACGTACACCCACGCACGCCCGCACCTGCCTTATGAGGTAGCCTTCGACATTGCTGTCAATGCACGAACATCAAATTAGGGTGTAAGACTAATGCCGGGTTTTGCATACAGTGATAGAAATACATTTTTTACAGTTAAATTAGTAAAAATGCCTATACAATAACAAATATAACCAAACTTGAAATCACACCATTATTTAACATACAAGAACTACCTTATCGGAATTATCTCTGGCAAAAAGGATCCTCAATTCAAAAAAGTCGACTTTCATTTACACATTTACAGATACACGCACACACACTCACACACACACACACCCACGCACGAAAGCACATACACGCACACACTCCTACACATATCTTAAGAGATAACCTTTGGTATTGCTGTCAATATACGAGCAATCTTAGGTTAGGTAAATAAATGTAGAATATTAAGTTAGATTAATACACGCAAAAATTTGGGGTAGGTCAATACACGTACAATATTAGGTTAGATTAATAAACGCACGGTAACCGTGACGTAAGACATGCACAGGAGTGTGTGAGCGTGTGTGTTTGTGTTTGCGTTTACGTTTGCGTTAGTGTGTGCGTTTGCATTTGAGTTTGCGTTTGTGCTTGTGTTTGTGTTTGTATTTGTGTTTGTGTTTATGTGTTACAAACATTAAATAAATGAATGCATAATGACATCACACGCTCGCAGCATATATATATATATATATATATATATATATATATATATATATATATATATATATATATATACAGGCTGTTTCACGACGAGCTTACATTATCTATATATAGGAAAGTACTCACACGATTTCTATAAAAATCGGCATAGATAAATAACAAGTTATGGCAAATATGTGGAAAATATTTTGACAGACATGTCACTTCCGGTTATACGGGAAGTGAACAGCAACTTTGTTATTTTAAATGTAACGCCTTGTATGCTATTAACTTTTCGAAATCTACGTTCAATTTTAATGTCACTTTGACGCTTCAGGATAAGCAGTATAGTATCCAAGAACATTAATTTTATTGTCATTGTTATCAACAACAGGCTTCACTTTCTTAACTGTTGCTTGAAAACAACCAAATTGTGTTAAATTGTTTATTATTCTCTTCACTGTGTCACGGGTGGGTCGTGGTCGATCTGGATACCTTGTAGCAAATAAAGCACATGTTCTAGTAACAACTCTGTCACATTCACCATGTATTAAAAGTAAATTTAGATCATCGTGAAACAGCCTGTATATATATATATATATATATATATATATATATATATATATATATATATACAATGATTATACAGGAATGCTCTTTGACTAAAGTTCAATAACGTTCAACCTTAAGAATTTGACGAATTGCGGTTGAATCTCGACCGACCACTGAGCGACTAATAATAAATAATAATCAATAATTCAACACATTAGCTCAGTATGTTCAATTGTATGTGTAAAGCAGGGTAAACCAAAGAATACATCATTAATTTTTCCGAACGAATGTCTTATTTGCATTGTTTATAAACAATGTTATTTAATTGAGTAGATAACAGTCTAGCTCAAAACAGTTATTAAAACTATGAATAATTAATATTAGTAGATAGTTAACAATTAGCGTATTTATTTTTCTTTTAAATAAAAAAATTGTAGAGAGCTTTAGTTTTTGCAGTAAAATAAACAAGAACTAGGGGACGCATTGCATATCTATAATATAACAACGGTTATTTCACGAAATCTGGAATATTCTAGAACAGTACCTGTGCTCTGATTGGTTGGAACAAACATCAGCGCCTGTCTCGATGTTTTAGAATCCTCTGGACGTTTTGTAAAAATTGCTTTTTTACAGTCGAGATAAATTGTTTTTATTCTAAATTTAAATGTATATCGAGGTCTTTTCAGTAGTAACATTTATTTTAAATACATTTATTAAATTTCATTTTAAAATACCTGACAATTGAAACAAAAAAACATTATGCTACACCATCAATGTGTGAATAAAGTACTGTAAAATGAAGTGCCATTATGTTTCAGTGATTAGGTGGAACATTTAACTATTTTAGAAATGTTTAAGAAAATTTAAATTTAATTCAAGTATGATAATCTGAACGTATCAATTGAGCATATCTTTAATTTATATAATTACATCGTTCCTACTACAAGAAATATATACAATTACAAACTTAATTTTTTTTACAATAAAAAAAAATCCCTATACGTATACGAATTACTTATATTCTTGTTTGTGTATAATAAGGCTTATATTAATAGGTACCTTGAGATTTTATCCATTTAACATGTAGAGAAATAATTCAAAACTGATTTTTATTAAATAAAATCTACGTCACTACAATCATTTTTGTTAAATTAAGAAAGTTTAAGCAACTTCTCGAATAGGAAGTAAAACTCTTTTATTTTAAAAGAATTCTTTAGATCAAAATATACACGTATTAATCATTTATTGTTCCTTGAATCATATAGGTAATCTAGAAAATTCCTAATGTTTCTGCTCTCTTTGGTTATTACAACCAATCAGAGCACACCTACCGTTCTAGAACATTCGAGAGAGCTCGTGAAAACGACAGCGATATATAAATAGGCTGCGTAAGAGCACAGGTTCAGTTTGAATATCGAAGTGAATAAAGTAATATTGTAAAAGCTTGTGCAACTTTTCAATTTTATTTTTGAATTTTGAATTAACTTAAAAGTTATTTTTGTGAGTGTTATTTTTTAACAAAACAAATATGGTGAAGGTACCAGCAATTGGAATCGACTTGGGCACCACCTATTCTTGCGTAGGTGTGTGGCAAAATGGAAAAGTGGAAATTATCGCAAACGACCAAGGAAATAGAACGACACCCAGTTACGTCGCCTTTTCGGACACAGAACGTCTTATCGGCGATGCAGCTAAAAATCAAGTTGCTATGAACCCACACAACACCATCTTCGACGCTAAGAGACTTATTGGTCGAAAATACGATGATCCGAAGATTCAAGGAGACATGAAACATTGGCCTTTTAAGGTAGTTAACGATAGTGGAAAACCCAGCATGCAAGTGAGTTACAAAGGTGAAATTAAGCGATTCTCTCCAGAAGAAATAAGTTCGATGGTTCTTGCAAAAATGAAGGAAACCGCAGAAGCTTATTTAGGGGGCACAGTTAAAGACGCTGTTATAACCGTACCTGCATATTTCAACGACTCACAAAGACAAGCTACAAAGGACGCAGGAGTGATTGCCGGATTGAACGTCTTGAGGATAATAAACGAACCTACAGCGGCCGCTTTGGCTTACGGTTTGGATAAAAATCTCAAGGGTGAGCGAAACGTATTAATATTCGACTTGGGCGGAGGTACCTTTGACGTTTCGATACTAACTATCGACGAAGGTTCGTTGTTCGAAGTAAGATCCACGGCCGGTGACACCCATTTAGGCGGAGAAGACTTCGATAATCGTTTAGTTGATCATTTCGTTGAGGAATTTAAACGCAAGTTTAGAAAGGACATTCGTACCAACGCCAGAGCGTTAAGACGTTTACGGACTGCAGCCGAAAGGGCGAAACGTACACTTTCTTCGGGTACGGAAGCTAGTTTGGAAATAGATGCATTATTCGATGGAATGGATTTTACACTAAGATTAGCAGAGCGCGTTTTGAAGAATTGTGTTCAGACTTATTCCGGGGCACACTTCAACCTGTTGAAAAAGCTCTTGCAGATGCTAAAATGGATAAAGCTGCTATACACGACGTTGTGTTAGTTGGAGGATCGACACGAATTCCCAAAATACAATCGTTGCTTCAAAATTACTTTTGCGGAAAGGCATTAAATCTTTCCATTAATCCAGATGAGGCAGTTGCTTATGGTGCGGCAGTACAGGCAGCTGTACTAAGTGGTGATACCAGCGACAAGATTCAAGACGTTCTACTAGTAGATGTTACTCCATTATCATTGGGAATCGAGACTGCCGGTGGTGTTATGACAAAGATCGTAGAAAGAAACGCGCGTATTCCTTGCAAACAAACTCAAACGTTTACTACCTACTCCGATAATCAACCAGCTGTCACCATTCAAGTGTTCGAGGGTGAAAGAGCAATGACCAAAGATAATAATTTACTGGGAAATTTCGATTTAACTGGAATACCACCCGCACCACGAGGAGTTCCTAAAATTGAAGTAACTTTGGACATGGACGCTAACGGAATATTAAACGTATCTGCTAAAGACACCAGCTCGGGAAAATCACAAAACATCACCATCAAGAACGATAAGGGACGTCTATCACAAAAAGACATTGACCGAATGGTGGCCGATGCTGAAAAATACAGAGAAGAAGATGACAAACAGAGAAGTAGAATTACAGCTAGAAATCAATTGGAAGGATACATATTCAGTTTAAAGCAAACTCTAAGTGAAACACAGGATAAGTTAAGTTCGGAAGATAAAAGTGTAGTTGAAAGTGCCTGTGAATCATGCCTCAAATGGTTAGATTCAAATTTGCTTGCAGAAAAAGACGAATACGAACACCAACAGAAGCAACTCACAAACATTTGCAGCCCTATAATATCAAAATTATATGCAAATCAAGGACAACAGCAAAGTGCTCAAGGAAGTTGTGGTCAACAAGCAAAAAGGTTTAATAATAGTAGCGGACCAACAATAGAAGAAGTAGATTAAAAAATATCCTAAGTTTATATTAACTAAAAGAACTGTGATATTTAAATGTGTAAATAAATTATTTTTTAGACATTCATTTTCTTTCTTTTATGAATGGTAAACCTACTATTCAAGGAGCTTCACAACAAACTAAGAATAAATAGGTTTTGAGGTTTTGTATTTTCTTCCCAGGAGAGGGTGTAATAATAATAATAAGTAGTTCAGTCAGCTAATCACTTACTTTGTAGGTATATGCTTTATTTTGTGTAAGTTGCATGACTTCAATTCCAAGTCTACCTTATTACATTCTTCAAAGAGCAACTGGTGTCAGATACAATTAAAAACATTGAATTAATGAAAGTTATACATGAAAATAAGTTATAAATGAAAGTAAGAGTTACAATAAATTCTTCTCTGTATAAACAACCTTAATTCTATATGGTACAGTAAACCTTAGTGTCAGCCAATAATGAATAAAATTATTTGGATATGCAACAGGTTTTCATTATTAAATTTACACAAATTAAGCACCCTTAAACATTTTTACTTGTCAATTGTTTATAATAAACATAAACAATGTATAATGTGTATTCCTACATTTAACTAAAGACACAAAATGTCTTTCACTTAACCATTATGGTAAGAAACGTATATCGGGAGGTTGTGGTGTATGTGAGAGACATCTTTGTATGCAAATTTCTAAGTAAAATTACAAAAACTAGTCACACATTAAATTTTTTTTGTGACATTTCATACTTACTACCAAAGTACACAATAGTGCAATATAATCTTATATTTTTTACAGATCATATTCAATATTCATGTATATTACTTTCATCTACAAATTCACAATTTCAGTGTTTTGAACAGACTTCGTTAACGACGTTAACCTTCTAAGTAACACTTCAGCATCTTAATGACGATTAAATGATAACAGGTAAATCACTGTATGAATAGTAATGTTCAGGTAGGCACTCAAAACAATCTAATTGCTCAAGAAGAGTTATAACTACTTTTGAAATACACCTAAGGCGTCCTGTGTAGACATGATTACATTTTAAAATATAAAAAAATTGGATGTATCAGAGACACACCACACCCTCCGAGGACAAAACATAAAAGCTTTCCATTTAGAATAATGAAAAATATAGGAATACCATCTAAAACAGCACAAAATTACTAAAACTAAATTGTCAATATCGAAATTTATGACTAAAACATGTACAAAAAAAAATGTAAATACAAATACTTATTTTTCAGGTTTATAAAACATGTATTTAAAGATACATTATACCAAATCCATACGTTTTCATAACAATAAGTTAATTACATATACATTTTGTATAATTTATATAACTTAACTTAACATTCACGCCATTCCCGTGTGGGGTAGGCAAAACAATCCCTGCCTCATATTTATTTTTTATTCACAATCTTTCTCCATGCTTTCCTATCTCCGCATACCTCCCTAGCTTCCGCAAGATTCATACATAGTCTCTGACATGCCCTTTTATTTTTAAAGCTCCTTATCTTTCTTTCCCTTATCATAGATTATACTGCATTCAGCCAAGTTTTACGCGGCCTACCAGGCCCGGCCTTTCCCCTAACCTCACCCACATATATTTATTTCGTTAATCTTGTGTTGGTCATTCTCTCAATGTGACCAAACCAACGTAATGTACAACTTTTATATCTATCCATCATCGTCTTTTCCTCACCACACTCCGTCATTATGCATTCATTTTTATCTTGTCCTTCTCGTTTTATCACATGCGCTTCTCAGGAATCTCATACCCACGGCATTTATTTTTCTTTCGTGCTTTTTGACATACCCATGTCTTACTTCCATACAGTACTGACGGACAATACGCCATTATAGATTGCTCGTTTCAGGTAGGCTGATGCTTTCATTTCTCATTATCGTCACATACTTCCAATCACTTTCCTTCCAGCATTGGCCCTTTGTCCAATCTCGCTCTCAATTGTATCATCTGCAGTAAACATTCTACCTAGATATACCAGCTCGTCCACTTGCTTTATATTGAAATACATGATCTATAAACTTAAAAGATAAGTATTTGTGAGAATAAGTTTAAATAGTGAAAGTTTACATTTTCATATATCCAAAATAATTATAAATACACTATAACTTATACTAACATTAAAATTGTTCCCTTACTACAATTTCTCAACAAACAATTTAGTTACACACCAAATAAACGTAATTAATTTGTAAATGTTTTATATCTTCATCAAGTGATAATTTGCTTCTATTATGTGATGCATCATTTTACCAATTTATCATTTTCATGAAAGCAGCCTCATCTAAAAATGAAAAATTTTCTAGGGCATATTTTTGTGAAACACATTTAAATAAACAAACCTTTAATTATTCTAGCATCTCTTCGAGCTGATGATGTTTGACATTCTATAATTTCATGTTTTGTCAGTCATCTTGTCCGTGATTACACCTAAAACAATGGATTCCTAATATGGGTCAGGTTTTAAATATAAATTAATATTATCTACTTTACTGATTACTATCCTGTTAGGATTAACATAACCACAAAAGTATATTTTACAATTTCAATAACACCACAATAAAACTCAAAATCTTTTAATATAAACTTACAGCTAGATTTTGAATATATTTGAAGTAAGAACAAAAAACTGAATTATTCTCATCAAAATGTACCTTCGCATAGCAGTCTTATCTTGTTGTCGAATGAATTGATGTTAACCCACAGACCTAGTAACTGTTTAGTACATTCTTAGATCATATATACTCAGAAACATATAAATGTATGTGACCCAACAAAGTTACACCACTTCATTGATGTGCCCTTCTATACAGTAGTAATACTGTGAAGGTGAACCAGTGACTAGCTATTTACAATGTAATATACAAGTTTAGTGAACAGTCTTGAGGATCTGAATTCCTTAGATTATACATATATCATTTACTAAACTACTGTACTATAATAAAATAAGCGCATTCTTTTCACATAAGATCTTACCAAAATTCATCTCAATTTTGCAATTAACGGTTCTTTTTAGCGATCTTAACCTGAGTTTTGTTGAGATTTTTAGTTGCCCCCTTGCCCTTGAAAGACAAGTGCGAACGGTACGGTGGTTTTCCATGCGTCAGGGCTGATATTTTTTAGCCTTCTGTTTCAAATCTCAGATCACTATTTTACTACTCATTTCGAGTTGAGTTATGAAATGGAAGTAGGTTTGATATTTGAATGGCGCTTTTAAAAAAGTCATAGAGGTCGCTAGCGTTCTCTCTCCCTAATTGAGTATATTTGGAGTTGCTTGATAACTTCTTGCAAGCGCAGCAAAAAAGCATACTTACCTGGCGTAGGGGTTACCATGATCACTAAGGTGGTTCCCCCAGGATGAGGCCCTCTCATTGCACTACGATTGGGCTGACTCTTGCGATTATCCCTAATGTGGATAACTCGGGCGCGTAATTTTTGGTAGTCGGGACTGCGTACGCGCTGTCCCGGTGTAACAAAATACAAAAAACAGACTATATAGAAATAGATGATTATTGCTCGCAGGTAGCGTACTTCTTTATGGAAGAATTGCACGTGTTTTTTTATTCATGTAATCGAACAAAAATTAATAAAACTTTTAGGTTGACATTCAAAACGAGCACCTTTTTTTTTTTTATGATTGTGGACCTGAACAGGCTAAATAAGGCCTATCGTGCTAAAGCACTCAGGAACACTTAGGAGGATGGATAGAGGGATAATGAATTGCCAATAGATGCCTATGAACAGCTACCTTAAATTTTCTCATATCATAAGTGAGAGAAAACAGGAACTAGGGAGATCATTCCAGAGTTTAGAAGCCGTGTAGAAAAATGTGGATTGCGCCCGTTTGGTACGACAAGTGGAGATTTGTACTGCATACTGATGATGTGATTGAGCGAACCGAGTGTTTCTCGCAAAGATAGCCGGAGATGGTATCAAAGAATGTAATTCACCAGCACAATAGCCGTTGTAATAACGATAATACAAAGAAAGAACTGAAACCATCCTTCTATGCTCAAGGGACTGTATGTGAGAAGTTAAAGACGGGTCATTTATAAGCCTAATCGCTCTCTTTTGAATACGATCAACGATATCGAGAGCGTATTGGGGAGCACTAACCCAAAGGTGAGAATTATATTCCAGATGAGGCCGAATTTGGGCCTTATACAGCAAAAGGAGTTGTCGAGAGGTAAAGTACTGCTTAGATCTGTACAAAAGCCTATTTTACGAGCAGCTGTTTTGGTAGCTGACAGAAGATGGTCAACCCATGAGAGATTTGAAGATACAGTCATACCCAACAGAGTAATAGAGTCTGAAAACTTAAGAACTGAGCCATTCATACTTACAACAGGAAATGATCGATCTTTTTTGGCGGACATAAGGCAACACTGAGTTTTGTTAGCATTAAATTTAACTAGATTATTGCTTCCCCATTCGAGAATACGTTGAATGTCTTTGTTGATTGAATTTGCCATTTCAGCTTTAATTTCTTGATTTGACATAGAAGGTGAATTATCACTATGAGTAGACTGAGATGAACTACAGTGAAGAGTGCTATCGTCAGCAAAGCAATGGATGGGGTTAGTTGTTGAAGAAATAAGGTCGTTGATGTACAGCAGAAAAAGTGTAGGCGCTATAACGGATCCCTGTGGTACGCCCGCGTTAATGCTAACTTCTTTTGAAAAAAAGCCATCAACTACGACACGTATTCGTCTTTCATCAAGGAAACTAGAAACCCAGTTGATGAGCGCATCATTTAACCCAAACGAGGTGAGTTTGGCAAGTAAACACTTATGCCAAACTTGGTCAAATGCCTTTGAGATACCTAAAGCGACTACAACTGTTTCACCGGACTGCTCTACTGTATTGTTCCAAACTTGGGTCACATATGAAAGAAGATCGCCTGTTGAACGACTTTGCCTAAACCCATATTGATGGTCACTAAGGAGTTTGTTAGTTTCAAGAAACGTGAGCAGTTGCTGATTGATGGCTTTTTCCATGATTTTAGACAAAATGGAAGTGATGGCAATTGGTCTGTAATTTGAGGATCGGTCTTATCACCTTTTTGGGAATAGGTTGAACATTTGCTAACTTCCATGTTGAAGGAATTCCCAGAAGATATAGAGATCGTATAGAGCTTAGATAGGACTGGTACTAGTTCGGGGGAACATTTCTTTAAGACAATAGCTGGGATACCGTCTGGGCCAGTCACCTTATTGAGATCAAACCTACTGATGATCGATTCCAAGAGCTTGTACCGAAAATGAATTGGTTTCATAACGTATGAAGAAGAGTTGACTAGGGGCACATCTTTTCCAGAATCATTGAGACACGAGTTTGATGCAAACAAATCCACAAAAACGTTGGCTTTGTCTACAGAATCAGCAACTACCGATCCGTCAATAGATGTCAGGGGGGGAAATGAAGATGTTCGAAAGTTTTTACTAATGGCTTTTGCTAAAGACCAAAATTTACGACTGCCTAAAGGAGATGTAGCTAGTTCATTGCATTTTCGTTGTTCGAACAACTTTTTAGTTTTAGTGATGACACTTTTGCAGATATTTCTAGTACCAACGTACTCTACATGACTGTCAACCGATTTATTAGATTTCCATTTAATGTAACATTTATTTTTTAAAGATATTGCATCAGAACAAGCCTTGTTGAACCAGGGTTGGGAACGTGAATGACCTACACGGTACTGTTTTTTCGGAATGTATAACTCCATTCCCATGAGGATGACTTCAGATACTGAAAGAGCGATGTCCGAAGAAGAGGACGACTTAAAACAATATTCACGCCATGGAAAGGTTGCAAAGAAATCCCGTAAATCACTCCATCGAGCTGACTTAAAACACCACAAGGTTCTATCGGTTTTGCGAACAACAGTGGAATTAGGTACAGTAGAAATGATTTTTATTAGACAATGGTCGGAAAGACCTAAAGGCGAAAGAACGGAAGTTTTATAAACAAGAGGGTTTGATGTAAGAAAGAGATCTAGAAGATGTGGAGTATGGTTAGGGTTATCAGGGATTCTTGTGGGTTCAGAAATCATTTGTGTGAGATCACATGAAATAGCAAATGTTTCTGCACTATGACCAGCGGGATTTGTAGTAGATGAAAATTGAAGCCAATTAGAGTTATGAACATTGAAATCGCCTACAAATGAGATATCGCAAGATGGAAACTGAGACAGTAGATAGTCAACTTTCGTACTAAGGTAATCAAAGAAGTCTTGAAAGTTGCTGTCATTAGGAGACCTATAAATGCAACAGTAGAATTTCACAAAATTAGGACCAGAATGTTTAAACCAAATCACGTCAAAATTTTTATTTTCTAAGGAAGAAACCCTCTTGCAAGCAATTCTGTCCTTGATGTAGGCACATACGCCTCCTTTATATCGAAAGTTAGAGTGAAGATGGTATTGAGGAAATTGCAAGTCGGGTGACTCGGAGCTTTCCGAGGAGACTTGTGTTTCAGACAGAAACAATATATCAGGTTGTAATTGTTCAAGATGTTGGTGAATAGCATTAAGATTAGACCTGATACCGCGGATGTTGCAGTAGTGAATCAGAAAGTTGATACTTTCGATGACCGAGGTCGCTTGGGCCCTGCCCTCCCGGACATCCGAATGGGGCAGGATTTTACGTCCGGAATTTATAACCCTAGAAACCACAGCCATCTTATTTTTTAATTTGGGACTTTTAATCCGATAGAAAGAAAGTGAGGGCGAGAAGGAAGAATAAGGATGAGAATAGATTGAGGATGATGGAAAAGGTAACCGGCAGCCCTTACCGAGCTCAGAAAATCGGAGACCCAATATTAAGGAGCCCATGGTAAGGGTGGTGGTACTTCCCCGGCTGGCATGGAGTATACATGCCTACCACCTAATACCTGCTGGTAACCTTAATCAGAGAATATTATTCTCTGCCTTGAGCAGAGCATAACCTAGCTAACCTCCTACCAATCGCGAACATTGATCTTGCATTAAAAATAACCTCAAAAAGTTTTGCAATCGGCATTCTCGGAGTGCTGTTGCTATGAGAGAGCAAGCTATATTAAATCGAAAATGTATCGAAGCGATAAGATAAATGTACAGTTTAGGAAACCTGCTTCTTGGAACTGAATGTCTTCAGATCTCTTCACCATCATAATTCAAATGGAGTACTAACGGTATTATTCACCACTGTTTTGAATTGTTTCTGTATTTGCGTATGAAGCCTGATCAATAAAAACGGACCAATATTTAAAACTTAATTTGAATTTCTAGGAAATACTCGGATAAAGTTATTGCTATTTCAAATTTTATCGCGAGATGCTTTACGCGCGCATTTATCCGCACCAGCAATTAGTCCGTCGTCTACGTAAATTACCACAATTAATTTAACCGAACGTTTGCGTAAAAATAAACATTGATCGGCATTGCTCACGTGAAAATTTTGCTCGGACACACAGTCCATACGTTTTTTATTCCCTATTGATTGATACACCTTTAGAGAAGAACAGTAATATGAGGTTAATTCACAGAACGGCAGAACCATCGAAGCTTCCGGAAGTTGTGAATTCAGTATGCGGCATGCGATGTGTTGTAAGTAGCAATTGCTTGTGGGTATGAAAATAATGAATATATTTGTAACTTTATGTGGAAGAGAGCTATTGAGATACCTTAACGAATGGCAATAATAGGAAATTATTTCACTAAACGGCAGACCAATCTCAATCATCGGGAGACCGCGGTAAGGGAATAAATACCAACCCCAATTCATGGCCATACTAAAATGTTATTATTACTCAATGTATTCGGCAAAAGTTCATAGTAACCCCCGTGTACAGCAAGCAGTTTGTGTGGTGGCAATTTCACACTTAAATTATCTTAATAGATACAACAATTATTTTTCCTAAACTGTACATTATCTTATCGCTTCGATACATTTTCGATTTAATATAGCTTGCTCTCTCATAGCAGCAGCACTCCGAGAATAATATTTATGCCGATTGCAAAACTTCTTGAGGTTATATTTTAATGCAAGATCAATGTTCGCGATTGGTAGGAGGTTAGCTAGGTTATCGCTCTGCTCAAGGCAGAGAATAATATTCTCTGATTAAGGTTACAGCAGGTGCTCGTTTTGAATGTCAACCATCAATTTTACATAACCTAAACGTTTTATTAATTTTGTTCGATTACATGAATAAAAAAACACGTGCAATTCTTCCATAAAGAAGTACGCTGCCTGCGAGCAATAATCATCTATTTCTATATAGTCTATTTTTTGTATTTTGTACACCGGGACAGCGCGTACGCAGTCCCGACTACCAAAAATTACGCGCCCGAGTTATCCACATTAGGGATAATCGCAAGAGTCAGCCCAATCGTAGTGCAATGAGAGGGCCTCATCCTGGGAGAACCACCTTAGTGATCATGGTAACCCCTACGCCAGGTAAGTATGCTTTTGCTGCGCTTGCAAGAAGTTATCAAGCAACTCCAAATATACTCAATTAGGGAGAGAGAACGCTAGCGACCTCTATGACTTTTTTAAAAGCGCCATTCAAATATCAAACCTACTTCCATTTCATAACTCAACTCGAAATGAGTAGTAAAATAGTGATCTGAGATTTGAAATAGAAGGCTAAAAAATATCAGCCCTAACGCATGGAAAACGACCGTACCGTTCGCACTTGTCTTTCAAGGGCAAGGGGGCAACTAAAAATCTCAACAAAACTCAGGTTAAGATCGCTAAAAAGAACCGTTAATTGCAAAATTGAGATGAATTTTGGTAAGATCTTATGTGAAAAGAATGCGCTTATTTTATTATAGTACAGTAGTTTAGTAAATGATATATGTATAATCTAAAGAATTCAGATCCTCAAGACTGTTCACTAAACTTGTATATTACATTGTAAATAGCTAGTCACTGGTTCACCTTCACAGTATTACTACTGTATAGAAGGGCACATCAATGAAGTGGTGTAACTTTGTTGGGTCACATACATTTATATGTTTCTGAGTATATATGATCTAAGAATGTACTAAACAGTTACTAGGTCTGTGGGTTAACATCAATTCATTCGACAACAAGATAAGACTGCTATGCGAAGGTACATTTTGATGAGAATAATTCAGTTTTTTGTTCTTACTTCACATATATTCAAAATCTAGCTGTAAGTTTATATTAAAAGATTTTGAGTTTTATTGTGGTGTTATTGAAATTGTAAAATATACTTTTGTGGTTATGTTAATCCTAACAGGATAGTAATCAGTAAAGTAGATAATATTAATTTATATTTAAAACCTGACCCATATTAGGAATCCATTGTTTTAGGTGTAATCACGGACAAGATGACTGACAAAACATGAAATTATAGAATGTCAAACATCATCAGCTCGAAGAGATGCTAGAATAATTAAAGGTTTGTTTATTTAAATGTGTTTCACAAAAATATGCCCTAGAAAATTTTTCATTTTAGATGAGGCTGCTTTCATGAAAATGATAAATTGGTAAAATGATGCATCACATAATAGAAGCAAATTATCACTTGATGAAGATATAAAACATTTACAAATTAATTACGTTTATTTGGTGTGTAACTAAATTGTTTGTTGAGAAATTGTAGTAAGGGAACAATTTTAATGTTAGTATAAGTTATAGTGTATTTATAATTATTTTGGATATATGAAAATGTAAACTTTCACTATTTAAACTTATTCTCACAAATACTTATCTTTTAAGTTTATAGATCATGTATTTCAATATAAAGCAAGTGGACGAGCTGGTATATCTCGGTAGAATGTTTACTGCAGATGATACAATTGAGAGCGAGATTGGACAAAGGGTCAATGCTGGAAGGAAAGTGATTGGAAGTATGTGGACGATAATGAGAAATGAAAGCATCAGCCTACCTGCGAAACGAGCAATCTATAATGGCGTATTTGTCCCGTCAGTACTGTATGGAAGTAAGACATGGGTATGTCAAAAAAAGCACGAAAGAAAAATAAATGCCGTGGGTATGAGATTCCTGAGAAGCGCATGTGATAAAACGAGAAGGGACAAGATAAAAAATGAATGCATAATGACGGAGTGTGGTGAGGAAAAGACGATGATGGATAGATATAAAAGTTGTACATTACGTTGGTTTGGTCACATTGAGAGAATGACCAACACAAGATTAACGAAATAAATATATGTGGGTGAGGTTAGGGGAAAGGCCGGGCCTGGTAGGCCGCGTAAACCTTGGCTGAATGCAGTATAATCTATGATAAGGGAAAGAAAGATAAGGAGTTTTAAAAATAAAAGGGCATGTCAGAGACTATGTATGAATCTTGCGGAAGCTAGGGAGGTATGCGGAGATAGGAAAGCATGGAGAAAGATTGTGAATGAAAAATAAATATGAGGCAGGGATTGTTTTGCCTACCCCACACGGGAATGGCCTGAAGGTTAAGTTAAGTTATATAAATTATACAAAATGTATATGTAATTAACTTATTGTTATGAAAACGTGTGGATTTGGTATAATGTATCTTTAAATACATGTTTTATAAACCTGAAAAATAAGTATTTGTATTTACATTTTTTTTTGTACATGTTTTAGTCATAAATTTCGATATTGACAATTTAGTTTTTAGTAATTTTGTGCTGTTTTAGATGGTATTCCTATATTTTTCATTATTCTAAATGGAAAGCTTTTATGTTTTTGTCCTCGGGAGGGTGTGGTGTGTCTCTCTGATACATCCAATTTTTTTTTATATTTTAAAATGTAATCATGTCTACACAGGACGCCTTAGGTGTATTTCAAAAGTAGTTATAACTCTGCTTGAGCAATTAGATTGTTTTTGAGTGCCTACCTGAACATTACTATTCATACAGTGATTTACCTGTTATCATTTAATCGTCATTAAGATGCTGAAGTGTTACTTAGAAGGTTAACGTCGTTAACGAAGTCTGTTCAAAACACTGAAATTGTGAATTTGTAGATGAAAGTAATATACATGAATATTGAATATGATCTTCTGTAAAAAATATAAGATTATATTGCACTATTGTGTACTTTGGTAGTAAGTATGAAATGTCACAAAAAAAATTTAATGTGTGACTAGTTTTTGTAATTTTACTTAGAAATTTGCATACAAAGATGTCTCTCACATACACCACAACCTCCCGATATACGTTTCTTACCATAATGGTTAAGTGAAAGACATTTTGTGTCTTTAGTTAAATGTAGGAATACACATTATACATTGTTTATGTTTATTATAAACAATTGACAAGTAAAAATGATTAAGGGTGCTTAATTTGTGTAAATTTAATAACGAAAACCTGTTGCATATCCAAATAATTTTATTCATTATTGGCTGACACTAATGTTTACTGTACCATATAGAATTAAGGTTGTTTATACAGAGAAGAATTTATTGTAACTCTTACTTTCATTTATAACTTATTTTCATGTATAACTTTCATTAATTCAATGTTTTTAATTGTATCTGACACCAGTTGCTCTTTGAAGAATGTAATAAGGCAGACTTGGAATTGAAGTCATGCAACTTACAACAAAATAAAGCATATACTTACAAAGTAAGTGATTAGCTGACTGAACTACTTATTATTATTATTACACCCTCTCCTGGGAAGAAAATACAAAACCTCAGAACCTATTTATTCTTAGTTTGTTGTGAAGCTCCTTGAATAGTAGGTTTACCATTCATAAAAGAAAGAAAATGAATGTCTAAAAAATAATTTATTTACACATTTAAATATCACAGTTCTTTTAGTTAATATAAACTTAGGATATTTTTTAATCTACTTCTTCTATTGTTGGTCCGCTACTATTATTAAACCTTTTTGCTTGTTGACCACAACTTCCTTGAGCACTTTGCTGTTGTCCTTGATTTGGATATAATTTTGATATTATAGGGCTGCAAATGTTTGTGAGTTGCTTCTGTTGGTGTTCGTATTCATCTTTTTCTGCAAGCAAATTTGAATCTAACCATTTGAGGCATGATTCACAGGCACTTTCAACTAAACTTTTATCTTCCGAACTTAACTTATCCTGTGTTTCACTTAGAGTTTGCTTTAAACTGAATATGTATCCTTCCAATTGATTTCTAGCTGTAATTCTACTTCTCTGTTTGTCATCTTCTTCTCTGTATTTTTCAGCATCGGCCACCATTCGGTCAATGTCTTTTTGTGATAGACGTCCCTTATCGTTCTTGATGGTGATGTTTTGTGATTTTCCCGAGCTGGTGTCTTTAGCAGATACGTTTAATATTCCGTTAGCGTCCATGTCCAAAGTTACTTCAATTTTAGGAACTCCTCGTGGTGCGGGTGGTATTCCAGTTAAATCGAAATTTCCCAGTAAATTATTATCTTTGGTCATTGCTCTTTCACCCTCGAACACTTGAATGGTGACAGCTGGTTGATTATCGGAGTAGGTAGTAAACGTTTGAGTTTGTTTGCAAGGAATACGCGCGTTTCTTTCTACGATCTTTGTCATAACACCACCGGCAGTCTCGATGCCCAATGATAATGGAGTAACATCTACTAGTAGAACGTCTTGAATCTTGTCGCTGGTATCACCACTTAGTACAGCTGCCTGTACTGCCGCACCATAAGCAACTGCCTCATCTGGATTAATGGAAAGATTTAATGCCTTTCCGCAAAAGTAATTTTGAAGCAACGATTGTATTTTGGGAATTCGTGTCGATCCTCCAACTAACACAATGTCGTGTATAGCAGCTTTATCCATTTTAGCATCTGCAAGAGCTTTTTCAACAGGTTGAAGTGTGCCCCGGAATAAGTCTGAACACAATTCTTCAAAACGCGCTCTGCTAATCTTAGTGTAAAAATCCATTCCATCGAATAATGCATCTATTTCCAAACTAGCTTCCGTACCCGAAGAAAGTGTACGTTTCGCCCTTTCGGCTGCAGTCCGTAAACGTCTTAACGCTCTGGCGTTGGTACGAATGTCCTTTCTAAACTTGCGTTTAAATTCCTCAACGAAATGATCAACTAAACGATTATCGAAGTCTTCTCCGCCTAAATGGGTGTCACCGGCCGTGGATCTTACTTCGAACAACAAACCTTCGTCGATAGTTAGTATCGAAACGTCAAAGGTACCTCCGCCCAAGTCGAATATTAATACGTTTCGCTCACCCTTGAGATTTTTATCCAAACCGTAAGCCAAAGCGGCCGCTGTAGGTTCGTTTATTATCCTCAAGACGTTCAATCCGGCAATCACTCCTGCGTCCTTTGTAGCTTGTCTTTGTGAGTCGTTGAAATATGCAGGTACGGTTATAACAGCGTCTTTAACTGTGCCCCTAAATAAGCTTCTGCGGTTTCCTTCATTTTGCAAGAACCATCGAACTTATTTCTTCTGGAGAGAATCGTTTAATTTCACCTTTGTAACTCACTTGCATGCTGGGTTTTCCACTATCGTTAACTACCTTAAAAGGCCAATGTTTCATGTCTCCTTGAATCTTCGGATCATCGTATTTTCGACCAATAAGTCTCTTAGCGTCGAAGATGGTGTTGTGTGGGTTCATAGCAACTTGATTTTTAGCTGCATCGCCGATAAGACGTTCTGTGTCCGAAAAGGCGACGTAACTGGGTGTCGTTCTATTTCCTTGGTCGTTTGCGATAATTTCCGCTTTTCCATTTTGCCACACACCTACGCAAGAATAGGTGGTGCCCAAGTCGATTCCAATTGCTGGTACCTTCACCATATTTGTTTTGTTAAAAAATAACACTCACAAAAATAACTTTTAAGTTAATTCAAAATTCAAAATAAAATTGAAAAGTTGCACAAGCTTTTACAATATTACTTTATTCACTTCGATATTCAAACTGAACCTGTGCTCTTACGCAGCCTATTTATATATCGCTGTCGTTTTCACGAGCTCTCTCGAATGTTCTAGAACGGTAGGTGTGCTCTGATTGGTTGTAATAACCAAAGAGAGCAGAAACATTAGGAATTTTCTAGATTACCTACATGATTCAAGGAACAATAAATGATTAATACGTGTATATT
The DNA here is from genome assembly GCA_036346205.1 of Vesta saturnalis. NCBI lineage: Eukaryota > Metazoa > Arthropoda > Insecta > Coleoptera > Lampyridae > Vesta > Vesta saturnalis. The sequence goes on from JARFJB010000176.1 coordinate 2,308,515, forward strand.
TTGATCTAAAGAATTCTTTTAAAATAAAAGAGTTTTACTTCCTATTCGAGAAGTTGTTTAAACTTTTTTAATTTTACAAAAATGATTGTAGTGAAGTAGATTTTATTTAATAAAAATCAGTTTTGAATTATTTCTCTACATGTAAATGGATAAAACCTCAAGATGCCTATTAATGTAAACCTTATTATACACAAACAAGAATATAAGTAATTCATATCCGTTAGGGAATTTTTTTATTGTAAAGAAAATTAAGTTTGTAATTGTATATATTTGTTGTAGTAGGAACGATATAATTTTTGCGTGTGGATGGTCACAGCGTTATATAAATTAAAGATATGCTCAACTGATACGTTCAGGCTATCATAATTTGAATTAAATTATTATATTTTCTAAAACATTTCTAAAATAGTTCAGTGTTCCACCTAATCACTGAAACATAATGGCACTTCATTTTACTGTACTTTATTACACACATTAATGGTGTAGCATAATGTTTTTTTGTTTCAATTGTCAGGTATTTTAGAATGAAATTTAATAAATGTATTTAAAATAAGTGTTACTACTGAAAAAACATCGATATACATTTAAATTTAGAATAAAAACAATTTATCTCGACTGTAAAAAAGCTATTTTTACAAAACGTCTAAAAAATTCTAAAACATCGAGACGGGCGCTGTTTGTTCCAACCAATCAGAGCACAGCTACTATTCTAGAATATTATAGATATGCAATGCGTCCCCTAGTTCTTGTTTATTTTACTGCAAAAACTAAAGCTCTCTAAAAATTTTTGTATTTAAAAGAAAAATAAATGCACTAATTGTTAATTACCTACCTACTAATATTAATTATTCATAGTTTTAATAACTGTTTTGAGCTAGACTGTTATCTACTCAATTAAACAACATTGTTTATAAACAATGCAAATAGGACATTCGTTCGGAAAAATTAAATATATTCTTTGGTTCACCCTGCTTTACACATACAATTGAACATTCCTTGAACATACTGCCGCACCCTGTATATATATATATATATATATATATATATATATATATATATACAGGGTGCGGCATATCAATACGATATATCCGTTATTAAAGGATACATCAAGAAAAGTTATTTGCACAAATTATAGACATCTTCAAACTTCACATTATAAAATTATATTCGTATTTACAAGGTGTTACATATTACCAGGGTAAACCAAACATACTTTTTTTTAAATGGGACACCCTATATATTATTTCAAATTTAAATTAAGCTCATCTCTCCCATACTTCCAATATACATATACATTACGTTATACAGGGTATTTCAAAAGTTATGCTCAATTGTACACGAAAATCATTCTCATTTCAACGCCCTGTATACCCTAGACAGAACAACCTAACAATAATTTTTTCTAGGCATAACTTTTTGACATTGGTACAGTATTACGAGAAAGTGCTGTTTCTTTATTATTGCACAAATTGAATACAGAGCGAGTCAAAACTCGAACACACGATTTTATCAATTTTTTCAAATGAATCACCCTGTATTTTATTTTAAAAAGTGAAAACACATTTTATGTTCTTTCATTTTTATTAACCCAGATATGCCCATACGCTTACGCGAGGTATTTATAAATAGTTTTTTAAAACCGTAGTTGTTTAGAGTACAAATAAACACAATTTATCTGAAAAAATAAAATTTATTGAAAAATAATACAAAATTGAAGCCGTACTACACCTAGTACGGTGGGCAAATGTATGGCAACTAATCAACTATTCTTTGTTATAAAAGAATTTAACATTTTGTGTGGTAGGACGAAAAAGACTTTACATGTAGTCCTTTGTTACACTTCGTACACCTAGTTGTGGTTCTCTCATGACAATGCGCGCAACAGGTTTGCTTATCTTGAAGTATTACTAAATGATCTAAACGATCAAAGCGAATATCGATGCCTTCATTACGTGACATGTGACCTTTTGAAGAGTTTTGTTTTTTGTTTTGCACTAATAGCGTAGACGCAATTCGTCTTCTAAATTTTAATTGATCTAGTTCTCCCCCCTTTTGCCTATGTAACTGCCACGAGTTGTGTACTGCCATATCGGTGCAGTGTGATATGAGTGGAAAATACCACTTTTTACCTCTGATCGATATTCTATAAAGACTTATGTTTTGGTCACTCCTGTCAACACCTCCCATATTGGCATTATATAAGTTAATCAAATGCGGCTGGGATACATAAAACATTTTCAAAATTACAAGATCTATGGGCAGAATGGTAAGTGATTGGACTTACCTGTATGGATTTCTTTTCTTTTTGAGAAAATCTCTTGACAGCGTGGATTGGATTAATTCCTGCGGCATTTGAACATACAGTAACAATACTATTATCGTGCCATTTCACGGCAATTATGTTACTATCTTCAATTTTCTTATAGTCGAAACATCCTCTCGCATCACTTTTCATTTGCTTGGAAGTCTTTAGAACGCTGCTAGGTATGCGATTTTCCCGAATAGTACCTGTAGCTTTGAAGTTCTTCTTGGAAAGCAGTTCCAACAATGGTAAAGTAGAAAAAAGTTATCAAAAAATAAATGCATATACTGCTTATTTGGCCACCTTTTTCTCAAAACATCTGCGTATTCCAGAACTACAGATGGTCCAACTACATAACTAGCATACTGAACGCTAATATTTGTAGCTGCACCTTGGTAGGGCTCGAACCAATTAACACAGCCCAATCGTGTTGCCCATACCCACAATTTATAGCCATATAGAATAGGCTTCCCATAAATAAATTGTTTGCAACCATGGCGACCAAAGTATGGAACTATGGCTTCATCAACGCAATGCATTTCCTCGCATTTGCTATATTCTAAGAATTTTTTATTTAGGTGTATAAATAAAGGCCTAACTTTAGCATATTTGTCAGTCGCATCTATTGTATTATTATCTGCTATATGAAGATGAGACAGAATAAATTCGAATTTGTTTCTCGATATTGCCTCGGATACCAATACATTAAGAGAGACTCTCTCGTATTCCCAAAACATTCGTCGCCTAGGTATCTGTATATACCCACTCAGTAATAATACGCCAATGAACGCTTTCAATTCCGACTTTTCTATCAACACATTCTGGTTTCTTTGTTGTGCATACCGATTCGTCTCTGTTACAATTGTCTCTAATATTTCTTCGTCAAAAAATTAAAAAAATAAATCCGCAGGATTTTCGAGATTCGCTTGTGCTATATCTGTATCATCAAAAATATTGTTGTCAAGTGGCAAGTCATTGTCTTCCCATTTATAAATTCTTTTCATTTTTTTGGGTTTAGTTACTTTAGTTCGTAATCGACATTTCAAAACTGAAAAAGGCATTTCATCTTCAGATGAGAAGCTAGAGTCATTCAAATTGTTTTCATTGTTTGATACATTCCGTAAATTAATTTCTACCGGTGCTCGAAGTTGCGACCCAGGTAAATTATTTAGATTGACAAAATCTTCCGCGCCAGAATCTTCGTCGGTTTCATTTCCACAAGCATTTTCTGGCGGAAAAAGTGTTATGCAATCCACATTCTCTACTACATCTTCATAGTCTTCCAACATTACTAATGTCTCATTCATAGAAAATCCCCTAAAACAATAATGAAGTAACTGTATAAGTGCCCACCGTACTACCTATAGCACATTAAAATATAAAGGTTATAAAAGTTACTCTAAAATAATTTTGTGAAATTTTTTTTTCATTACACGAATCTTACATGTTTTGTATATATTATATGATATATAACTAAAATTTTAATTAATTTAAAATTAGCAAAAAACCTTACCTTGAGAAACGTATTCCATAATCTGCCATTGTCACAGTTTAACAAATTTCAGCCGCTAATAATAATCACTATGCAGTTACAAACGATAACTTTTACATCCACTCACATGCACTGCAGCTTACTAAATAACCTCAAGCAGTATAGAACGTATTGGGTTGCAGGTTTAAACAGGATTGAACAAGTTGTAAGTGTACTACATGTAGTACGGTGGGCATATCTGGGTTTTAAGCACTCCCTATAGCTAAAATCGTTAATTTCTGAGATATTTTCGGTGATAATATAACTAGTGTTATGATTATTATCGGTGATAGCTCGAGTTAAAACCGATGAAAATTGAACGAGTACAGGTTTTAACGAGTGGAATCATCGATTATTAATCATAACACGTGTTATATTTGGTAAGAGAATATAATGAACGTTAATAGAAAATATATTTTTTAAAGTTTACAATTTTGAACGATCTGTCACTTTGATAGTAAATATTACAGTTGCAAGATAATCAATACATTTATTCATTTCTTTGAAATTTATTGTCACTTTGACAGTAAACTATTTTATTCATTAAAATCGTGTGACAGTCAACATGCGGTGATAAAATTATCACCGATTTGATGGCCAATTCTGCGATTTTGTTTTTGTATATTAACCAATGAAAGCAATGTACCATGTGACATGTGAATTATATTCTCAGTTTAATAACAGAAAGAGATTTTTTTAACAATTTCTATTATAACAAGTTAGCCGTGAACAAATGACAGATATATATTATTCAGTAATAATTAGTAACTTGGCATTTAACAAACTTCTTTCAGATTGTGTATTGTTTATTAATTTGTAAACATGTAAATACTGTTTGAAATGAACTTTCCTGTTGAGGAGTTAACAGACATGATATGGGTACTGGGAGAATGTAAGAAAAATTGTTTATTAGCACAAAGAATTTACAAAGAGAGATATGCCGCACGAAGACAACCCGTGAAAATAACGTTGGAAAGGTTAGTAGATCGTTTTAATCGTACGGGCTCAGCAGTTTATGAAAAAAAGGAAGGACAAAACCTGTACTTAACGATGAAAATGAATTTAACGTGATGCTTGAAGTTACGCATAATCCACATGTTAGTACACGTGAAATTTCGCGCCAGCGTGATATTAGTGACACGTCTGTCCGAATAATACTGCGTAAAAATAAGATGTATCCATACCATATCCAGTTGCATTAAGAGTTACTCGAAGATGATTATCCCAGAAGAGTTGCAACAAATCCACAATCAGCCGGATTTCTTTGATTTTGTCCTCTTTGGAGACGAAGCCACGTTTCACAAAAATAGAACTGCGAATAGACACAATTTTCATTATTATTCGACAAATAATCCCCATCTTATAGCAACTCAGGTCAGGTTTATTTGGACTTTTTTACCATTACTGTTGGCAAACGTTCATCTTGACATTCGTCAAAGAATGTGGTTGTTACAGGATGGAGCTCCGGTACATCACTGATCACACTAGATTAATTCATAAACATCTTAATACCCATTTTCCTGGAAGATGGGTGGGAAGAGGAGGACCCATTGTATGGCCAGCTCGTTCACCAGAGTTAAGTAAAATTGACTTCTTCAAGTGGGGTTATGTGAAAAACCGTGTGTATCAAATACCTCCATCCACACAAGATGATATGAAGAATAGAATACGAGAAGCATTCCAAAGTATTAATGTAGAAATGTTATGAAATGTCAGTCGAGAATTTGAAAATCGACTGCATTGCTGTATTGATGTTTTCGGCGGACGTTTTGAACATTTATTATGAAGTTGATTAATTTTATAAGAATTTTGTCTTAATAACCGATGTTTTTTGAATTTTTAATAATAATTTGTCACACTTTTATTTGTTCACGGCTAACTTGTTATAATAGAAATTAAAGAAAAAGATCTCTTCTTGTTATTAAATTGAAAATATCTCATAAATTAACGATTTTAGCTATAGGGAGTGGTTAATAAAAATAAAAGAACATAAAGTGTATTTTCACTTTAAAATAAAGGATGATTCATTTGAAAAAATTGACAAAGTCATGTGTTCGAGTTTTGGCTCGCTCTATATTCAACTTGTGCAATAATAAAGAAATAGCACTGTCTCGTAAGACTGTACCAATGTCAAAAAGTTATGCATGAAAAAAATATTGTTAGGTTGTTCTACTTAGGGTGTACAGGGCGTTGAAATGAGAATGATTTTCGTATACAATTGACCATAACTTTTGAAATACTCTATATAACGTAATGAAACCCTATATTGGAAGTATGGGGGAGATGAGCTTAATCTAAATTTGAAATAATATATAGGGCGTCCCATTTAAAAAAAGTATGTTTGGTTCACCCTGGTAATATGTAACACCCTGTAAATACGTAAATAATTTTATAATATGAAGTTTGAAGTTGCCTATAATTTTTGTAAATAACTTTTTTTGATATCTCCTTTAATAACGGATATATCGTACTTCGACGCACTAATGCCACACCCTGTATATAAACCTAAAAAAATAACATTAAAGAAAAATTTAAAAAACTCCGACACACAGAAAAAATACCTCTAAAGAATAAAACAATTCTATTGAACACTCTCTATCAAATCACCTTTCAAATAAAAAAAAGACTAAATCAAAATCAGTTACTCCGTTTGGAAGTTACAATGTTACAGACAGATTCACATGTTAAACTTATCACACCCTTCTTTTTTCGTTGGGGGTTAATTACATTTTAACTTATGCACACTTACCATTTTTCAATTGTTTACCTTAACTGGACATTAGGAAGAAATATGCGTTGTGCACATTATAAAATCAAGAGGATGAATAAATTAATTTCTTCTGTACCCTATACACTCTTTGCTAATGTAGCATCAGCATAAGAACGTCATGTGCTGGTCATCTCAGACTTTTTTGTCTCTAATTAATTCATTCATTACCATTAAACTCTTCACTTTTGCATGGGTTGTTTGAAATTGTGTTCTTATACATTTCTTTTTTCGAATAGAGCTTTCTTAAACTTTAATCCATTTATGTGTAATTAATTGAACATAGAGTACTATACTATATACTTAAAGTAATAAATAAATGAAATAAATCTGATGTATAATTAAAAGTGGATATTTTAGTCCTTCCCTCAATTCACGTAAAATTCAGCGAAACATCCGATGCACGACATAAACTTATTAACAAATTATTTGTGTTACTATTTAATACGTAAACACGATTCAAAAAGAGATAAAAGCAATCTAGAACGTTGGAACTACTTACATAAAGTAATGGATTGCACTGGAAAACTTGTTGAAGGGCCTATAAATTAATAAATTGCAACCATGACAAATTATTTAGCTTTCAGAACACCCTTGTAAAATAATGTAAATATCAACTTTTTGAAGCGCGAGGGAGGAGATAACGTCTTCTATTTTATACTAATGCATAATAATAATAATAAGCTTTAATGTCCATCAGATATAACATCCATTAACAGGTCAATGATAAAACTGAAATTACATTAACATTTAAACGTAGGTACCTAGACTTAAGCTAACGTAACTAAATATAATGGTATGAAATAAAACAAGTAAAAGGAATTAAACAATATTCAAATTCAAATAAGGCTAACAATAAGGAGGAAAGGCAGGAGCGGTTGATGTCACATATTTCGCTAACAAGATTAAAGTTCCGACATATAAAGAAAATGGGAGATCGGTATAAGATGTCAGTTCGTGGTGTATTGCAAATGAAAGTGGCTATAAAGAAACTTTAAACTTTACATAATTCTTCTAAATTCAAGAGATTGAAAACAGCAAGTAGTTCGTTATGTTGAAATCCTCTAACAAGATAGGTTCCACGGAGTTTGTAATATAAATATTTCAAGAACTTCCTTTGAACTGACTCTAATGCATTTTTTTGTATGGAGTAAGTAGGGTTGAAAATTAACGCACGATACTCTAATTTAGACCGAACTAAACTGAAATACAGAGAAAGTAAGGGGTCGAAACTAAATTTTTTTTTACAATTTCGTAGTATAAATCGCAATGTACGATTTGCCGAGAGAGATATTTCTTTTATATGTTCACCAAATCTAAATTTATGGTTAAAAATAACACCCAGGAGTAGTAGACCGGCACTAGACGCCATCTTGGATTTTGACGTCACAAGACCGCCCACGTGGGAGACCGCATTTTCCACCCTTATTTTTACTCGCTTACGTGTAGGACGTATTTGTTCACCCCTATTTTTACACATCCATGTGTGAGACCGTATTTTCAACCCTTTCTTCTCGAAAGTCCTTTTTCAACCCTAATTATTTTTTACTTGTGCACGTGTAGGACGTATTTTTTACCCTTATTTTGAGATGGTGATCTTTTAATTATTTTTATTAATATAAGATGATGATCTTTAATTATTTTTATTAATTATTTTTTATTAATTATTTTTCATCCTAGGGAAATTCTTAATCTGATAGTTTTTAAGATGATGACGATCTTTAATTATTTGTATTAATTAATTATTTTAACCTGAGGGAAATTCTTAATCTGATAGCTTTAAGATGATGATGATCTTTATTTATTTTTATTAATTAATTATTTTTACTCGTATAGGACGTGTATTTTCACTATTTTTACACACCCACGTGTAGGACGTGTTTTCACTATTTTATGACAGCTCACGTATAGGATGCGTATTTTCAACCCTCATGGTTTCTTTTCGAGGTCAACCCTAATTAGAGCCTTTTTTGCACATGCTCACGTGAGGGGGCTGGGACTGCTCTTGGTGCTGGGGCTGGATCTGGACCTAGGTCTTGGACTTGGAGTTGGTCTTAGGGTTATTTTTGATGGTATTAAGGTCCTTCTGACTATATTAATAGCAGTACCCCTGGAGGTTAAGCAAATGCACACGTATACAATGTTGGAAATTGCATAATTAATAAGAGATTATTATTAAAATTATCGGTCCTATTGCTTTAAAATGCCAAATGCTATTGGATGATCTTTTACTTAAACGTTGTATTTCTAATAAGGAGGTTCTTGTGCGACACGTGTAGGGCTTCGCAACTTGTTCTCAGGCCTTCGCCCCATGGCTGGAGATGATGTGGGGACCTAACCTTGTAAGATAAGTGTAGAGCTTAGCCCCTATCGTGGCCCCCTTGGTGCAATTGTATGTTGTTCTAACTTAAGCTTACAGCTGTAGGCCTTCGATCCGTCATACAAAATTGTATTATAATAAGGAGGTTCTTGTAAGGCAGGACTTGTATCAGGGTCTGCGCCCTGACCCCTTTGAGTAAAAATTGATTTTAGCACCATCTAGTGGCGTAAAGACTAATGAACATTTTCTATAATAGAAGCTGATAATGCACACCTCTCTCTTGCTCTATCTTGTTTCTTCCTCCCCCTCTCTCTTTCTCTCATACACACACACAAACAAATCAATTAGTTAATCAATCTCAAACAAATCACGATCGATCATCAGATAAAACTCAATCAAGCAACCGAAATTATGTCTTACAGTTTGCGGAAACCTGATTACAGTTCAAACTGAATGCATTAAAGTCTAATTAAATATGACGTGAAATAATAAATAATTTCTACCCTAATGCAATGATGCTTTATGTATAGGCAGATCCTCTAAACAGCCACCACCTATACATTAGGAACATCATATCTGATTTATTTGCATGTTTAATTACATACACACAAAACTATTTCATTGTAACGTGTTCATTAACAGTTGTAAAAACCCATTAAAAAGTAATAATTACTTATATATAACACAGAGTTAAATTAAAATTAACATGTTTTAAGAATATCAAGTTGATATAACGGAAATAAAAGGCAAAAGGTTTTAATGGTTTATTATTATATACGTGAATTAACAATAACTATAAGTTTAAAATCCGTGCGTACCTACTATTTTGTAGAGCTGATCTTATGACGTTAACCTGTGTAATAATACATTTAAAAATCTTTATCGGCATTTTTGTTAGCAATATCAGGTAAAAACATATATTAAAATAATACGCTTACCTTTAGAAGTTATTCCTTCAACGCTACCATATGTTAAACTGAAATTTTTTATACAACGTGTCTCACTAAAACACCCTTTGTGAATGGCTGAATATAAACACTCGATTACATACCGAACATTAAACTATTTAGAAAGTAATACAGAAAACCGAATACCGTACTAGCATCAATTATGTTGTACTTACAAAAATTTACATTCAAAACACAAATATTTTAAAAAACGTCTAATACACAGAATACATAGTCAAAAACTCTCAAAAAAAAGGATTGTAAATAATTCTTCAGGTTACATAAAAAACTATCTAATACCACTAATGTTACAGCATAATAATAAAAACTCATTAAACAGTGATTACACATTAAATACATTTAAAATATGTAACTTTTATACTACGTCTATTATTACATAGAGATGAGATTATTCTTAAATTTAATTGATTTCGATAGAGCTCTGGAAATACTACAACCGTTCGAAATCTTGCTTCTTCTCTCGATATCAAAAAAGCTATACTAGTGATACATTAAGTAAGCATAATAGCGGATACAGCTACATTGCTAACGATTATTGATGTTTTTTTGCAATAGATTTTTTGAATGAGACAGCCTCGCAGGTATTTTTAAGAAAAGCTATACACATCTCATGAGATCAAACGAGATTTTTTGAGATACAATCTCCTCATCGTCTGCACCTTGAACGATTATATTGTAACAACCTATAAAAGTAGCTAATAACCCTAATAGCTTTATCAGACATTATTACATGGACACGAGGTTAGCCCTAAATTAACTGGTTTCAACACGGCTCTGGAAATGCTGCACAGAATCTTCAATACTGTGATACGTGTAGCAGCAAAACACATTAGCTAGTTAGTTTCACCTCTATATTACTTTACATGTAAGCCTGATCTTATCATAAATAAATACATCTGTCAAAAAAGCTAATTAAACATAACTCCGAGGCATGGGTATAGCAAGCAACGCTTCCAATTATAGCTTTTAGTCAACACAATAGTGCCTACAACTACATACATACAATCGACTAGCACTGCTTTAGCACGAGGATCAAACGAAAAACACGCATGCACGCACGCACGTACATACGTACGCACGCACGCAAGCTCGCACGTACGCACGCACGTAAGCACGCACGCACGCAAGTTCGCACGCACGTTCGCACGTACGCACGCACGTACGTACGCTCGCACGCACGCACGCACGTACGCACACACACACACACGAGAGCGCGAGGTATTTTCTCCTAAGACGGCGTCTTAGGAGAAAATACCTCGACCATAAAAGAGGCGTTTAGATTTATAAACATGCCCCTAAGGGCTATGTTAGAGTGTGTTAGGTCAATACTTAGACATCCCGAAGATAACCGATTCTACCGAACGACGAGTACGTTTGCGCACAAGGCCAAAGGTTAGCTGCGTACTCGTTTCTCGTGTTTCGCTTTTTAAAGTGTAACTGTCATCGAGTGAGCATTGCTATAATGTATTCTCTTGTTTATGAGCCAACTTCAGCGGACATTAGAGAATTTACTGACTTGTTAATAAACTATTACAACATAACCGTTCAAGATAATAATGAAAGCGATGACGTGATTGAGCTGAATGTATCTCATATCC